>JADILG010000522.1:0-16412 GCA_017591655.1 Thielaviopsis populi
CCCCCTACGAGCCCAGCACCAAAGACGTCCAAGTCTTGCTACTCTGCCTCCCCCCCCTCCCTCTGGTTCTTCTTTCGTCTAGGCCCTTCCCTTCCCTTCCCTTCCCTTCCCTGCGCCAATTTGTTTGCAGTAGCACTGAAGAAAGAAACCCTGAGCAGGCCATGCGTCGTGAAATTGGCTCAACGGAGTCCCATCCACACTTTGTTCTTCTTCTTCTCTGTCTCTGCCTCTGCCTCTGTCTCCGTCTCCGTCTCTTGTTCTTTTCTTCATATCGCTCCACATCTCGTATTGTTGCTTCCCTTCCCAATCACTTGTGCCAATATAATGCATGGTCCCCCTCTCCCCATCCCCCCCTGGTGAGAGTGGTAGGGGCAGGCCAGCCTGGCTTGGCTTCTATTTGCAGCCTGCCAATGATTAACGAATGGCTCTGTGATCTCGGCCTCGTTGCCTGTGTCGTCTGCTTTTGTTTGTTTGTTTGTTTGTTTGTTTGTTTGTAATCTCCGCTTTCTTCTCGTTGACCGTTGGCGTTGCAGTTATCATTGTCATTGTCGTTGTTGGCGTTGTCGTTGTCCGTAGTCCATGTCATGCCAACCTCGCCTGATCTCACCTGACCTGCAGGCAGCCCAGCCCAGCTCGCCTTTGTGATCCCCAACTTGCTCACCGAAACAGCACAGCAGCGAAACTTGCTTGCCATCCCCCTTCTCTCTGACCTCTCTGACCTCTCTGACCTCTCCTGTGGTGCCTGAGCCCAGCCTCATCTCACCAAGCTAAGCCCGCCGCAGCGCACTGGCGGTCTATTCATGGCTGAGCCTCTCGTCTGCGACAGAGCAAGGACACATGAACCCAGTCCTTCATTTCCCTCATCACAAGAAGCCTTTCTGTCGCTTCTGCCTCTTTTGTCTTTTATTCCCTCCTCTTCTCCTCCCTTGGATCACTTTTCGAAACATCGACACATGCCATAGTTTTTGTGCGTGTGTCAAGTGAGCCAAGTCGAAACTCACCCGGTCCCCCTTCTCTTATCTTATCGAGGAAGACCATAACCAAAACCAAGAGGAACAAAGAAGAACCCGGCCCGTAAAAACGGTACCTGGTTTGAGATCTGGGTCCTTGGCAGCCAGTGTAACCCTCATAGTCCCCAAAGAATAACCCTTACCTGTCTCTAGCCTAGCCTCCACCCCGCATCGCCTTTATCCGCGCCTCTGCCGCTCTCGCCCGCCGCTCTCGCTCCAGCCTCATCCGCATCTCTGGCGTGAGTCCGCGCGCCTCCTTCTCGCGCCTCTCCTCAGGCGTCATCTTGGCGTCCATGGCGCCCAACAGGCCCTTATCCCTTCCCGTCGACGCCGACGCCGACGCCGCCACCTTGGGACCCTCTTTGCGCAGCCGCGTCTCTTCGGCCTTGCGTCGCTCAGCCTCCTTCGCCTCCGCCTCTTTCCGCTCCCGCTCTGTGCGTGCTTCCGCCTCGGCTTTGGACAGCGCCGCCGGCACCTTGGCCGCTGTCCAGTCCCAGGCGCTCTCGCCAAGCTGGGACCGCGCTACACGGAATGCATCGCGCGCTGCTCGGTCGCCGGCAAGCTCAAAGGGTGTCCGGCCTTCGGCGTTGAGCGTCGTCGGATCAGCCTTGGCGCGCGTCAGGAGACCGGTGATGATGGGAGACGAGCCCTGGGTCGCGGCAAAGTGAAGAGGAGTGGGTGCATGGTAGTGTTGATCGACGGGGAAAAACGAAAACGACGCATCAATGCTGTTCATCTGGAAGTAGGACAAAAGTGCGGGGAGCTTTGACCGGCGAATCAAGGCTTGGATCTGGCTCGTATGCAACAGGGCGGTCTCTTCCTCCTCGTTGAATTCTGGCTTGGAGGGGGCCTTGGGCGTGGTCTTTGGCGCAGCCGACGCCTTGGGCTCAGCCCGTTCTTCCTGTGGCAAGATCTCCTTAACCTTGAGCCGAGTGAGCTCGATAAACGATCGCATAAGCTCGTTCTGTGTCGCGCGCCGAGTGTTGAACGGAAACCCGCGGATCCTGGCATCGTTCGCCTTGAGGACCTGGCCCTCGTAGGGCCCAAAAAGAGTTCGCCGGTTCGTCATGCCCGTGGCCCGGATAAAGAGCAAATCAGACGAATCGATAAGTGGCTTCCACTCGCCCAACAAGGCGCGCACATCTTCCACCAGAGCCTGTTCGTTGTATCGTCTTAGAGTAGAGCCGGCCGAGTGCGCGGCGCCCTTGGCGTTGTCGTTGGCAGACTGCGAGCCACCCTGCTTGCGGCGGGTAGTGTAGCGGTGGAAGGTCTTGTGAGCCAGCACCGTTGCCTCACGGTTCAACGGGCCAGGGGCGTTGTTCTTGACCTGTCGCGGAGGTAGTGCGACAACCATGGCGGCAAAGTGGCCGCCACCAATCATGAGCATGAAAATGTGAGGGCCTTTGTAGGCGACAAGCGGGCTGCCGTCCTTGTTGAGCTTGGGTGCAGGCTGAGGCGCCAACTGCTTGCTTCTCAACACCTCCACCCTCGTTGATATATCCGCCAATTCGTCCGCACCAAACATTGCGCGGTACACGCCAAAATACGTATTTGGTGGGAGAAGAGGCGACTCGAACCACACCAGCGGAGTCTTGGCTTCTGCCCTCCTCGACGCTGTTGCATACTCGTCACCGTCGTTATCATCGCTGGATACCGGCTTCGCATAGCCCGATAGATTAGCCTGTCGTTTTAACAAGGCAGACAGCGTGCTTGGCTTGTTGCCGTCCCGCTCATCCTCTTCCGAGTCCGAGGAGTCTTCGCCCGACAGGCTCTCGTCCAGATCTCCGACTAGCTTCTCGAACTCGGTTTCGGTCACGGGCGACAGGCCTCGCATCTTTTGTCGCAAGTTGTAGCTGTGCAAATCAGACTTGAGATGGCTACGTTGGTCTAGGACAGACTCGAACGACTGCGAGCACAGCGAACATGACTGAGACCCTACGGGAGAGTCACTGGGGCCAACAGGAACAACAGTCCTCGCCTCAGGCTCTTCGCGCTGCAGTTCCGGCGCATCTTTTGTAGAGAGAGAATCCAACACATGAGGCGGGAGGTCGTAAACTGCAAGGCTATAGTTAGCATGACGAGAAGCTCGTAGACGCCAGCAGGCTAGTTGATGCGATGCACGCACGGTAGAGAGGTCTCCTGGAAATATCGTCTGGCCGCTTCGACATGGTGAGAGCAGGAGGCGTTGGGCTGATGGTAAAGACAAAAAAAAAGGGGTTTTGTAGCGCTGCACGTCCACAGGGCTTTGATTTTCGATGATCGATGGCCTTTTATTCTGGCCCAAGCTGGCGATGCGTCACTTGGCCGAGAGCTGATCAAGTCGACGACTCATGATTCATCATAATCGATCGTGAGACAGCTGGCGGCAGCTGACAGCAGCTGACCTACCACCCAACTCACCGAGCTATCTTATCGCAAAAGTGTCCCGCATTCACCCCGCTTCGCCTTGAGAGTCGGTCGTGCTGACTATCACATCAAATCACCGCCGTTGCAACCTGCGACGAGTGCCATGACTGTATGCATAGACTTGACGTGGGTTTTTGACTTGAGGGGATTAAGACTACAAGCGATTGATAAAGTGCAGTTTTCTTTTTCCCCGTCTTGTCTATGCCAACGAGATATGCAGGCCGACGTCATGCTTCATGTGTCCCATCTAGCCCTTGGATCTTGGCTGCTTAGCGTATGCCTGGTGCTGTGAGCCACTGAAGCTCCAGCTCTATAGAAGGGTCTAGCGCCTGTAGCTCGAAACTGCACTTGAAATTTCTGCCAAAGTCGCTTGGCTGGTGACTCTTTTGCTTTTGCAACTTGCATCTTCTGCCCGTCTTCTTTTCTTTCTTCGCCATATTCTGCTTGGTAGCGGTATATTTGCTCATCGTCCGTCCATCCATCCACAAAATCGTACCACGCTGAAAATGTCGTCCCCTGCCGGCATCACCTCCATCCAGCTGCCGTCGCTGCAGCATCTTGCGACTGGCAAGGTACGCGAGCTGTTCCGCCTCGACGACAACACCCTGCTTTTCGTCTCGACCGACCGCATCTCCGCCTACGACGTCGTCCTCGACAATGCGATTCCCTACAAAGGCGCGCTGCTGACCCTGACCTCGGCCCACTGGTTCAAGGTTCTCTCCGCCCTGATCCCCTCGCTCAAGACACACGTGGTCTCCATGACGCCCCCGGCCTCGCTGTCTGCCGACGAGCGCGCCCTCATTTCGCACCGCAGCATGACGGTGCGCCGCCTCAAGATCTTCCCCGTCGAGGCCATTGTGCGCGGCTACATCAGCGGCAGCGCATGGGCCGAGTACAAGGCCAAGGGCACCGTGCACGGCATCGCCGTGCCCGCCGGCATGCAGCAGAGCCAAAAGTTTGCGCAGCCGCTGTTCACGCCCTCGACCAAGGCCGAGGCCGGCGAGAAGGACGAGAACATCCACCCCAGCCAGGTTGCCGCGCTGGTCGGCGGCGACAAGTACGCCAGCCGCATCGAGGAGCTGGCCCTGCAGCTGTACTCGGCCGCAGCGGCCTATGCGCTGGAGCGCGGCATCATCATTGCTGATACCAAGTTCGAGTTTGCCCTGGACGAGGAGACTGACGAGGTCGTGCTGGCCGACGAGGTTCTGACGCCCGACTCGTCGCGCTTCTGGCCGGCCGACAAGTACGAGCCGGGCCGTGACCAGGACAGCTTCGACAAGCAGTTTGTGCGCAACTATCTGGTGGAGAATGGCCTGAAGGGCAAGGAGGGTGTCAAGCTGCCAGACCACATTGTCAAGGCAACAGAGCAGAACTACAAGGATGTTTTCCAGCGTCTAACTGGACAGTCGTTTGAAGATGTGCTTAAGACTGCCTTGTAAAAGACTGGGGAGAGGACTACCGGAATACAGCTACATTCGTCGAGGGACAAATAGACAGTAAAACAATATAGATATCGGGAGGCTTTTTGCCCACGGACTACGGCCATCAAGGCTTGCATTACATGCACGGCAGTCGGGTTAATCCACAACATGTTCAAAGGACGAGGAAGCAAACAAGTAAACTCTGGATTAGCTACTATGTATATTGAAACACACAAGATTGGAACAAAGCCCATCCAAGGCCACAGTGTAAAAACAAATGGTGTAATATGATCAACCAGCCCAGGCTAAACCGAACCATGAACAACTAAAAGAGGAGCAACAAGGGAGGAAGAAGAAGAAGAAGAACGAAAAATCAGTGCGAAAAGAAAGAAGGAATAGAAAAAAAAAAGAAACCGGACAAAACACCGGGAGGGCTCCGGCAGCAAAGCAACAGCCGTCTAACTCCGACTAATTTGGCTCGCCGTCGTCCGCGACTCCTCCTCTTCCAGCACATCACTCAGCCGCGTTGGATGCTGGTGCGTCACTGGAATGTCCCACGAGGCCCCGCTGTAAGGGTTGTCCACAGCCGAGACAGGCTGGCTGGTGGATGTTTGCTGGGCAGAGGACGACGGCATTGGTGCGGATGATGGTGATGATGATGCCATTGCAGCAGATGCCATTGACTGGTACTGCTGCTGGCTCTGGCCCTGGTGGCCGTGGCCATGAGTGTGGGCGTGGGCGTGGGCGCGGCTGCTTGGCAGGTTGTAGTCATCCATGTCGGAGTGCGACAGCGGGGAGCCAGCCGTCTCGTAGGGAATAGGCCGGCCCTGGGCATCAAGAAGCTCGTTGCCAGCGGCGTCTAGCACATATCCGCTATGGTAGTGTGAGTCGGCTTCGACAGCATACCCTGAGTTGACGCCTGAGACCGAGCTGGTAGGTGGCTGGTGGGGAGGCGTATAACTGTTTGTCGGCTGCTCTTGCTGCTGCTGCTGCTGCTGTTGTTGTTGCTGCTGATGTTGATGTTGCGGATGGGAATGCGCCAGATGATCACGGCGGCTGTTTGAAGCACTCATAGGCACCACCTGAACGCCACCAACCATTGTTGGCTGGCCATTTTGCAGCGAGAAAGTGCGTTCGCGCTCTTCCTGCTCGCGTCGACCAAGCTCTTCCCACGCACGGCGCGCCTCCTCCTTGGAGATGGTCAGTTCCTTCTTCATCTCGGCCAACTGGCGCTGCAGGATGTTGACAGTCTCGGTGTTTTGGGCTTGCACGGCCTTTTCACGCCGGGTATTTTGCTCATCGCGCAGGGCGGCCTCGAGCTGGGCTTTTTCTTCCTGTATTCTCTCGAGTTCGCCGCGCGTCTCGAAGAACCAGCGCTGGAACTTGCGCTCGGAGCTGGCCCGTAGTCGCTGCAGCTCCACGACGGCATGGAAGAGATTGGCGCCAGCGGCGGATAGGTCTGTTACCTGGCGCGATAACGTCTTGCTGAGAGGATCTGTTTCCAGCATGGCGCCGTTCATTTCTAGCCGTCTGATCCAATGGCGTGTGACGCCTTCCCACTGGGCCGAAAGAGTTTCCCAGCGCTCAAAGGCGTGGGGAAAGGAGGAAGACTTGGATTGTGAGGCTGATTGTCTTTTGCCCGAGCCGCTGGAGTTTGGCGGGGCTTGGGTCGAGGGGCCGGCGTCAGGGCTGGCTTCCATGTTGGGATTGCTTGTGGTATTGTAGGCAGTGCGTGAGCGGGGAGTGGTAGGCTGGGCGGCGCTAGCTGACATGTATGGTTTTGAATTTGAATTGGGTGATTGGTAGGTGGCACCGCCAGCAGCAGCGGATGATGCAGCAGCCGCTTTGCGCTCAGCACTCCGTCTTCTGGCTTCTTCCTGGAGCCGTAGCTCGTGCTCGGCAGCGGCACGATGCCGCTTCTCCTGGTCTCTCATTATGGAATCCTGTTCTCTCTGCTCTGCACGACGGCGTTCGCGGTCCTGGCGCTCTTTCATGATCTGGGTCGGGCTCTTAATTCCGGCTGCAGCTGCAAATGCAGAAACCGCGGGCGCAGTACTACTAGACACTGTCGTTTTGTGACGCGAGCTCATTGTTTCCACGGCAGTGGTGGGTTTGGGGGTCTGGCGGATAAAGGCAGACCGGGAAGCGGAAGGGGGAACCAGGGGTTGCGACTTGACTCTGCGGTGGGCTCTGAAAATGGGCTTGGCCTCGGGCACCGAGATGGGAGTACTTTCGAGGCGTGGGATCTGGATACCGTACGGCTCAGAGATTCTTGCTTCTTCCTCGACAAGGTCGGGCGTAAATGAATACGGACCTCGCAATGCTTCTTCTAGGGCGAAGAGCAGGGCGCTTTGGTGGCGCTTATGGCTAAGAGCAACGAAGCGTCTAAGTTTGGCTATGGAAAGACGGTCCGGGTTGTCTGAAGCCGAGGCCTGTTTCTCTGGCGAGGGAAAGTCAGGAACTGTGAGAGTGTCGTCGTCCGAGTCGCTAAGAATCTGCGAATGGATGCGAGACTGTGAGCTGGATCCCTTGTCAAGGAGCGAGCGGTGGCTAGCAGAGCGCGAAGCAAGCGACGACAAATGCTCTCTCGTGACGGGTGTTTGACGCAACGCGTGGCTGGACGGAGTTGGCGAGCCGCGGGCTGACAAGGACGGGTTCTCGAAGAGCTTGGGCGAAGGTTGGAGTTGAAGCGAGCGGAAGTTGAGATGGGAGATGGAGGCAGAGGCTGAGGCTTCAGGTGAAGTGGGTGAGCGGAAGGCTTCTGTTTGAGCGGCTTGGGCGTGCTGCTGGCGATGGGTAACGGAGTGGGCCTGATGCGCCACGACAGGCAACGAGGGGGATGGGGTGATATGGAGTTGTCGCGTTGATCTGGCGAGGTTGGATTGGTCAGAAGAAAGGTTGCGCTGCAGGTAGAAGAATACAGAGGAAGACAGAGGAAGACAGAGGAAGACAGAGGGTGCAGAAGGGTGCAGAAGAGTTGATGAGGCTGGAGATGTCGCAGAACTCGGCTAGGGCAGACAGCGAGAGCTGAGATGGCAATTCGCGGCGGGACGTACCAAAGCGACCGGAACCAGACCAACGGATCAAGATCAAATCAAATCGGAACAACAAGCGAGGAATGGACGATTAAAATTCGTGGGAGAGCGTAGAAAGTTCTGTTTCCAGGCGTCTCCCTCGTAGAAGAAGATTTAAAGAGGCGTGGCCGAGGTCGTGGCAGAGGGCTTGGAATGCTGGGAAAGAAAACCCCCTTTGGCTTATTTTTGCAAATGAGAATGGCTGGGAAGAAGCAAAAATAGATGAATTGAGGGGGGGGGGCTCCGACGACTGCGGTCTAGATGGCGAGACGAGCACGAAGTTGAAGAGAAGCAAAAGAATGGTGGCGGCGGTTGTGTTGTGTTGTGTTGTATTGGTGGACGGAGGAAAAATTAATGTGGTGGCTAGTGGATGTATGTGCTGGAAATAGGGCGCGGTTCCAGGAGGGCCAGCGCTGTAATAAAAAGAATAAAAAATAAAAAATAAAAATAATGGCGCCTGACAGGGCGAGAATGCGCTGTAGCAGCGGGTCGGCCTGGCGCTGGAAAGCCGGTGGCTAGTGGTGAGAGGACGCGCTGTAGGTGGCAGACGCGCTGTAGGTGGCAGACGCGCTGTAGGCTGAGTTGTTCCAGGGCACAAGCGCCCGGAGAGCCAGTAAAAGACCGGACAGTATCCCTTTCGTTTCTGTCTTTCTTGATTTCTTTCTTGCTGGCCAGCAGCTTGTGCGCGTGCTTGTGCTGTCTTGACTCGCTAAAACAAGTCAAGCAGCAGAGCGCGAGACACGCTGGGAGGGAGAACAAAGCAAGATTTACTTTACTCCCCCCAGAGACCAGAGACCGGAGACCAGAGACCAGAGACCACGGATAAAATAGCTGCTGCAGGATTAGACCTGGCAGAACCACAGCCAAAGTGACCTGACCAGACGCTGCAACTCAACGAGACGCAGCAGCAGCACAGTCTTCTGGGTCTCAAGATTCATGCAAACAAATGAAGAAAAAGGAAAAGGAAAAAATAGAGAGACTGGGGAGACAGGAATTCCCGGTTTTGAACAGAGAAGGAGAGCGACAAGAGATTTTTTTGTCCCCGGAGAAAGGATCAGGAGCACAGCGCGTTTGGCCTGGGCCCTGCTGCAGCATGTAATAACAATGACAAGCCAGAGCGGACGAAAATTCTGATTTTCTTTGCTCTCTCTCGGTCTCTCCCTCAGTCTCACAGTCTCACAGTCTCTCTACCATCCGTCCACAGCTCGGGCCCGGGGACAGTGGGACTCTGCTTCCCAAATACGCCATCAATTGACAGAGACAACGACTGGAGCGGTATGGCTGCTGCATGTCTACACTCTCTCCTCACAACAACAACAACAACAACAACAACAACAACAACAACAACAACAACAATAACAACAACAACAATAACAACAGCAACAATAACAACAGCAACAATAACAACAGCAACTGGGCCGTCTGCCTCGTGTCTTCTCCATCTGCTATTGCTACACCTAAGTGAGCTCATGTCGCTGGCTGGCCATGGCATCGCCTGGCTGTATCAAGTGCTGCCAAACACGACGCGCTCAGCTTTAATTTCCTTTGAGAGCCGAGGCCAAGTAGGTTGGTGGAGGCGGTAGGGTCGAGCTTTCTTCTCCCAGTCTCTCAGTCTCCCCATCTCCCAGTCATCCAGTCTGTCTTCTGCTTCTTCCGTAGAGTCAGATATATAGCATGGAGCCCAGCCTCCTTTGACTGCATCCATGCATGACTTGCGTCTAGATGGCACTACACATGTCACAATAAAGGCTGTACTCGCCTGATAGTAACGGTTCCTTATATGCGGTGTGCTACCCGTCGTCGGTCCCCAAATTTACGCCAGCATAGACCAACCACAACAGCCCCTTGGGATACCGATACCTGATCACGTGCATCCAGAAGCCACCGACTGGCCACTTCTCTGGATGTGTGCGCTGGCATAAAAGCATCAACCTGCGGCTTCGCTGGCTCTTCATGTCAGCACTGCCAATTGTCTCGATTAGGCTTACAGCTTGGATGTAGCCTGTACCTGTACTTTGCACCTCCATCCATGCCAGATCCTTCTGTCACTACACAATTTCATTCTTTTAAGTAGCGAACAAAGACAATCAACTCACCTCCCACTCCAAGTCCTGCAGGAACAGAAACATTTGCTGCAATTTGCTTCTGGTCTGCATTCACGTATTCTAAAGACAATGGCGTAGCTGGCTTCTGGCTACCAAATGCCCATTCTGCGGTGCTATCTTCTGTGTTTACCAAAGCATAACCCTCATTGTCTAGGGTTTCTTTCTTCTTCCAGTTGATCAAGCCACCTTACATTAACTTTGGCTTCCCCTTTATACCTTCCAGCCACCTTGATGGAAACACAGCTTCCATGAACTTCCTATCCTCTGCTATATACCATTGGCGGGCGCCTTTGTGCCGTCGCGACTTTCTTCGCCTTCGTTTTCAGGCCCTCTTGCAAACAAAGCAGTATGCTTTCATTAGCGTCCAAATACCAGCTGTCAGAAAACAATCGCGCAAACTAAGCCCAACTCGATGTCGGACTCATCCTGGCGAGTCATCAACTCCCGCAGGGATAACCAGGGCAAAAAGCAGACTGCTGAAGCAAACAAAGGCCAGTCGAGTCCCCAAGATGAAGCTGCGGCTTGTCAGCGCTTGCTAGATGATTTCTTGGACCCATGCTTGGACGACGAGGACGAGCCATGCTTAGATGACGCAGATGCGCCGTGTTTAGACGACGAAGACGAGTCATGCTTGGAGCTTTTTGCTTGCTTGTTCTTCCTCTTATCGGTCGATCCCGATCGCGATCGCGATCCCCCTTCTGGGCTTTCTTCTAGCTGCTGTGCCAAGAGCGCAATGCGCTGCCGATTCCCTCTGATGATGTCGCGTAGGCTAGAAATTTCATCAAAGTAGTTGTCCAGCTCGTCCATTCGCGTCATGTAGCCCTCAAGCCGCTCTATTTCTGCGTCTGCATCCAACATCGCAAGAGTCGCTTCGCTGTACTGCGCCAGCGTGCTATGTGCAATCTGGCTTTCGAGCTGCCCCATCTGCGTCTGCACATGCTCCATGACAGCGTCAAAGTGCTGTCCCAGTAGCATCATTGATGTTGTATCCAGACAGATATCTTGGCTCTGGCTGGAGCCCTTGCTGGTCGTCCGCGAGGAGTGTGGTGAGGATGGGCTGAATTGTGCCGGTTGAAGGTGTGTCTGACTCTGGCGAATACTCTCCATCTGACGCTCACTGAGTATTAGGTCTGGCTCTCGTATTATCGGATGCTTCGGCATCGTGGAAAGCGAGCCCTGTACACTAGATATAGGTATATCGATGAATAAGAAAGAGCCTGATCCAATGAAGCTATTCGAACGCTTATTCCATAGCCATGGTGCAGATGTCTTGAAGAATACACGCGGTGTGTCGAGGCATCAAACTAGCTCATAAGGCTGCTGGAATCTACCAAGACGATACTGATAACCGCAATGATGTAAATGAGATGGCGCGCTTTTGTGTTGTACTTCTACACCAACAGACACACGCACGCACCCTCATTATGCATGACAATCTAAATGAACATGTAAACATGCGACCCCAGAGCGTGGCACAAATCTCGCGAAACACGGCATCCAAACGAACGAACCAGAAAGCAATGATGCATGCCATCCTATCTCAGCCGCGTTACACGTCCAGTCGAGCCGCTTCTGCCTCCATCGCTCACACATTTCGGGTAGTCAGTTAGTCTGTAAAGTAGTTAGCCATAGCTAGTATCCTGCCAAGCACTGGCCCAAGCAATCAAGCCTACGGGGCCGGCATGTACCAGAAACCAGAGTTCAAGACCCTTTTTCTTCCGAATTGCACGACGTTCCCATCGGAAGCCTACCGAGACCAGAAACAAATGAGCCGTGATAAAGGGTCAAACTTCTACAACTTGCATTGTGTTCATGTGAAATCACGAATCATAAGTAGCATTAGGTAGCACAGCACAGCACAGCGCAGCAGTCTTCTGGTTCAGCCAGATGAGGCATGCAATACAGCATGCTGTAGTGATTATTGTGCCAGGACAGCCCTAAAGCACGCTGCTCTATAATCAAATGTCAGACATGTTCCTCTTTCATTATATTCAGTGCCCAGGTATATGACCGGCAGCCATTCACTGACTCTCTGCCTTGACTGCTTGCATCTCCTTTGATTTTTCCAAATCACTCAAAATAAAACTCCTCTTGAAATACTCGTTGGGATGGACAATGGTGTCGAGCTGCGCGGGAGCCAGAATCGACTCGTCCTTTGCCCGTTTCAACTCGTTCTTGTGCACGTACTCAAACACTCTATTGCAGCCCATATGGAACTTTTGTTGCTCCTTGTCCTGCAGCACTCCCTGAATCGTTGCACGGTCGTTAATGCCCATTGACTGCAGCAGTGCGGTCAGGTTTTCGGGACTAAAATGCCGGTACGGGCAGCCATGGGCCTGTCCCGGCCCCGGTGCAGTATCGGTGAGGATCTTCTGGCAAGACATGGGCGAGTATCCTCCGCCACGGCGGTTCGTATCTCCTCCGACATCGCCATATGAATGGCGGACGTTGTATCTGTATTCCTTGTTGAATTTGTCCTCGCCAATGTTGCGGAAGGCTTGCCGCCAAAACATCAAACATTCCTCAAGGTTGAGGCCAATTCCTTTCAAGAAAAGAGTGTACTGTAGACGACCGTTGTGCTTCAAATGGTTGTCACGGCGCAAAGTGCGGTGCAGATGTGACATGCAGGCAGGGAAGTGTTTTGACAGATTGTCAATGTTGGCCGCACTTATTTCAGCACCCAGAGGCACAGAACTGTTAGTCATGTAGCTATCTGGCGTCATGAAGTTCTTGGAGAGGTGGTCTAGGATCGGCGATAGACGGTCTTCCTCGTCGAGACGTGGCATCGCACGTGCGGTGAGCTCGAGTTGTTTTTCCATATGCTTGGAAAACTCTGCGCATATCATCGATGTTTGTTCGCGTTCGGGAACATACGCCTTTCCGCCGCGTAGGTAGACCTTTCTTGTTTCAACCAGCTCCGGCACTCGCATCCAGTCGACCTTGAACCAAGTCTCGTCTTCGGCCGACAATCCGCCCTTTCTGAAGGTTATCGTGGCGTCCAGTTCAGCCTGGATCTCGGCCTTTTCCTCGGGTGAGACATCGGAGAACCACTCCAGGTTCAAGGATCGCACAAAGGCCGCTCGCTCTTGCGAGTCATCGGACGAGAAACGCAGGCGAAATAGAACAGTCTCCACGCGAGCAAATCTTCGCCGCAGGTCATCGGTTCCGCAGAATGCAAGGCGGAGGATGAAGTGGCTATAATGGTCCTTTTGCCGCTGTGCAAAGAGTTGCGACGAGTTTGATGTGTTGGAGTCAAGGGGAAGGTATTTATCAAGAATCGGTTTCATGTACGTGGCGGTCTCGAGGGGTGTGCGGTTGCGATGCAAGCAAGCCTCCAGTTCGGCGAGTACTGTTTGTCAGTCAATATATGGTTAGTTATCAAGAGGGGTGTGAAGACACGGTAGTGAAAATTGAGCCAAATGATGAGCATTAGCAGTCACATACCTCGTAGTCGGTCGATAGCCCATTGTTCGAATTGCTCAAGAGTGATGTCTGATGTTGGAGGGTCGACATAGAGATTCAGACGGTAGGGATATGTATGGTTTTTGAAGGTTGGCTCTGAAAATTGTTTCTTTCGAGGGTCGAGAACATTACGCCTCTTGGGATCGATGCGGTTGTGGTCTGTTCGTAGCATTGTGTGTTGTGTGCGCTTGTGGGTGTGGATGTATGTGAGTGTGTGTATGGATGTATGCGTGTGGGAATTATCAAAGTCACGCAACTAAATTCTGCCGAGTATGTCGTGTAAACAAAGAAGCCATGAGCTGTAACAAGTTGAAAAGTAGCAGTGGAGGGTTCGTTCATGTTTTGCAGGGTTGCTATAGTGGTGGTGGCGACATAGCGCGTGTGCCTTTCACTCAACACGTCAAGACGCGCTACGCACTACAACCCAATTAAATTAGGTAGGTGTGGTGCACTATTGGCAGCTGTCACGTTCATGACCTGCCGGCTGTCAGTACGGAGACTATGCCTTAGGGTTCAACAATAGTAAACCCTACAATCACCACGGACATGACAGCTTGCTATCTTTCACCTCATGTTGACTCTACTCACATACTCGCTTCCCTCAGTTCCAAATGCCATTCATGTCTGTAACAGAACAAGACATAAACGAGATGTTTGGGACTATGGAGAAATGCCGATCGAAAGACAACTAGGGCCGGGCGGCCCTTCGGGATGACTCTGGAAATAGCCATGTGACATGTGTTGTTGAATTGGAAATGCTTTAGGGTACCGGGTATGTCTACAGGCCAGGGTGAAGTGTCGTGGCCAAGGGAGATTGCTCATTGACAATAAAGTTGAGGGATGGTCACGGGACGAGAAATGAGCTTTCTTAGCCCTGTCGATGACTAGGATTTTAATTAGACGAAGAAGCCAACCCCATGCCACGTGAGTAGACAGCAACAGGCAAGAGAGTTGTCCTTTCCAAAACCACCTGTGGCTATCCAAGTCGGTGGTTTTGGCAGCGAATTGTACCTGGAGGTTGCCAAGGACACGTCATGTGCCGTGTGTCTTGCATATATATATACGGTACCTACATGTCAGAGGTACATGACTCAGCGCCCGTTGAAAGCGGGCATTGGACGAAGATGAAGACTCTGGAAGCACCAAGGTGTGTTTTTATGAAATGCAGTGTACCGCCCGCAAGCATCTCATACCGAATAGAGTCGTCGGCATAGTGAAGAAGCCGCTGTAAGGGGGAGGGAATGAACAGGTAGTATAGCAGACAGGGTAGGGGGTATCGATATTTGCCTGATTGGTTGCTTGAGTGAGAGAAAGCACAAGCATCAGAGCACATAGTAAGTGATGTTGAAGACGCGGATTGACAAATTTTCGACTCCTCGTCCAAGACGAATACTCTACAATGCCAAGTGTCATCAGTTACTACCGGGGCTACAGGGATAGACAGAGAGACAGGAATTTGTTGGTGGGAGTTGGTTGCAGCAATACAGCAGGCACAGAAATAAAGCGGAGAGGAAAGGTCTTAGGAGATCCAGCGAACGGACGGACACGCTGAAGCTTGTTTCGCGTGCTTCTGGCGATTCGATTACATGACAAGGACACCGATAAGCCTGAGGCTGCCCAACAAGCTTAAGTACGAGACGGAGGCACAGTGCAACATAAGCGTCCGGGTTGTGTGCTATGCCGATGTTCTGAATCTCTGTTTCTTCTTGGTGTCTTTGCTTTTGCCGTCGCCCTTGACTGCAACGTGATATCATAACAAGGCATGCCCCTGCATGTGCGTAGAGTGCGGCAAACAGGCCAGAACATTTTTCGAGCTTGGTAATGTGCTGGGCAAGGATGGCCGCATTCTCAGAGTTTGCTTGGTGTTGGCTAAAACCGAATCAACCATCTGCGTGTGATGTGATGCAGACGGACAAAGGCTAGACCACCGGGACTGGACAATGGAAAGACATCTCCGTGGTCTGGGTTAGCCGATACGGCCTGTGATGAATGTTGATGGATGGACGGACGTGGAGACTATTGATTTGCCTGCTGCTGCTTTAGGAGTCCGTCCAGTCCAGCCTAACCCTAGCTGGACCCGATGTTTATAGTAGCAACTTGAGCTTTTCAGGCCAGAGCCGGAGTGGGACAGACCAATGGACAAACCAATGGGCAGATGAAAATGGGCTTAGGCTTCATGGTTGCTGGAAGAAGCATGTGCGCTTCCAGAAATGACAACTGCTTTGTTTAGTAGTCGCAAACGGCCGTCGTTTGTGTTTTTGTGCTCTCTGTGTGTCCTTCTTTTTTTCTACTTTTTTTTTTTGGCGGGTCCGGCAAGAAACAGGGAAAAAGGATATCATAGGCCAAAACATGTCTTTTGTTCTTTTTCCCTTTTCAGAAGCTGCCAAATCTCACGTTGGTTCCTGCTTCTTTTTCTTCATTGTTTATAACATCGCGTACTGCTCATCAGTCCATTTCAATCCCCCCTCTCTCTGCTCCTTCCCCTTTGCTTCACGCTTCTCTACTTATCGCTGGCTCTATCCTTTTTTATTTATCTTGCTTATCACCAATTGCCCTCTTGCCGTCTCTAATCAACCGGCCGGCTTTTGGTTACGCAGGACTTCATCTGCCTCTATCTAATTACGCCCCAGGCTCGCTGTCTCGCTGTCTCTCTGTCTCTCTGTCTCTCTGTCTCTCTGTCTCTCTGTCTCTCTGTCTCTCTGTCTCGCCTCGCTTCTTCTTACCTCTTAATCACCTGTCGCGCGCTCTCTTTTTTTCTTGTCTTTTTTCCCCACTGACAGACATTTCAAGACTCCATTTCGACTCTTGCTCAACAGCATACCGGCTATTCTCGCCTTTTTCTTTCTTTCTTTCTTTCTTTTTTTTTTTTTTTTTTTTTTTTTTTTTTTTTTTTTTTTTTTCTTTTTTTTTTTTTTTTTTTTTTTTTTTTTTTTT
>JADILG010000523.1:0-16385 GCA_017591655.1 Thielaviopsis populi
GTTTTTTCTTTGTTTTTTTTTGCCCTTCCCCCTTTTTTAATTCCCCCTTTTTTTTTTTTTTTTTTCCCCCCCCCCCCCCCCCGGTTATGTTCTTTCGTGTTTACATCATAGTAACTTGCTTTGTTTCTCCTGCTTGAAATAAAGATGTGCAGTGGGCCGTCATGGTGTTTCTTGTGTTATATTGAACTCTGCCAGTAGTAGTACATGTTATGGTGGTGGTAATGGGTGGTATCTGTGGAGGTAGTGGTACAAGGCGGTCCGCCTGAAAGAGGCGCGCGCCGGCGAGGCCACATGACGGGCCTGAGCTGGAGCAGGGCAAAGGCCGTATGCGTTTCGGTTGCGATCTTCGCTCGAGATGGATCTCTAGAAGCCGTTGCTCGCGAAGAAGGCTTTTACTCGTTCCATGTGATGACCCTGGGTCGAGAGAGTCAGAGTACAGGACGTGAGAAAAGGAGCAAGATGCAGCACGGAAGCAGTGGATAAGTACCTTGACATGTATGTGGTTGGTCACAGGGTTAATCTTGACATCCTCGGCGGGCAGCTCCAGCGCTTGTTGGAGGTCCTTCTTCAGGTCCTGTGGGCTGCCCTCGATGCGCCGGATGATGGTGGTAAAGGTTTTAGAGGCCCGATGCTGGTCCAGGTAGACGGGCAGGTTCTTGGATGCAGTACGCAGGATGCTGTATGTCTTCTGCGCAGGATCGGCGATCGGCTTTTCCTGGGCGAGCACGCCGGGAACGACAATGGTCTCGGTAGCGTACGTCCGTGATGACTGGACGGCGACGACAGAGAACTTGGAGCGCGAGGCGGCAGCCGGGCGGGTGGACCGAAGAAGGGCGAACATTATGGTTCGAGCAGTGGCGTGGGACTAGATCGAGACAGGCTGGTTGGGAGAGGGATCGCACGACGTCACAGCTCGACCGTCCTTCACAAAGTTTCGCGCCAGCTCAACTGCGACCGGGCGAAGAAGCCTGTCTAGCGGCAGAACGCCGGGTATTCCCCGACGCCTCGCCAGATCACGTGGGCGCGCACGTGCAGATTCTCTGCCCCAGCGCACCATTGTTGCACGCTGCTGGTTGTGTGGGCAGCGAAAAAGAAGAAGTGGGGCGATGCGCCGGGGGGCGTGAAAACAGGCAGGCCAGGCCAAAAAGAAATGCCCCACTAAAAAAATGCAGCAGGCTTTGCTGGCCAAAGGCGGGGCTTTTTTCTTTTTTGGCTTTTGCTTGTGGCTCCCCACCATCAAAGTTTTTGACGATCTTTGCACTGAGATCAACGTTGGGTGTTTATCTGCACGCAAAGGCTGTTTAATCGCTGTCTTTTTTATTATATTTGTTTATTAAAATTGGCAGGATAAACAATTGTTTTATTTTCCGGTCCTTTCTTTTTTCTCTCCTTCTTAGCTGAATCGTAGAGAACCGAATTTTCTTCTTTTTTCCTGAGTGTCTTTGTGAATCGAATCTCGCATGACGATAAGACCGACCCAGTAAAAAAAATCGACATCCCACTTTCTCGACCGACTCTCTTCTTCCCTCCTACAACCGTCCGACTGCCCGTCTTCCGACGTCTGTCCGCCCCTCTGTATCCCCCGCCGTCGCCTCCGCCCCCGACTCCGTCTCCGCCACTCCTCCCACCTCGTCACAATGGCTGCCGACACCACCCCCTCTTCTGCCCACAGCTACTCGCTGGTTGGCAAGTTCGCTCCCCAGCTCTCCCGCCATCTCTTCCTGCATTTGATTGAGTTCGAGGCGCAGCGTGCGCAACAAAACAACAATGAGGCCGTCCTGAGAAACATCCTTGAGGCCAAGTTCGAGCTCATGAAGGACACCAACATGGCCGACTACGTTGCGAATATGTACTGCCAGCTGCACAACGTTGACACCGCCCCCGAAGAGTACGCCCAGAAGCGCCAGTCTGTTCTGGCCCAGCTCGAGACTAGCGAGGCCGAGACCTCCAAAATCTCCGACCTTTTGATGCAGGAGGAGGTTGTCGATGCCTTCCGTAGTGACAAGGTTGCCAACCTCCAGTTCCTGGAGAAGAACCACGGTGTACGTATGAGCAGGCGCCATGTGATGTTGATATCAATGCCTAAGCTTGCTATGCCCCTCCTCCCCATCCCCATTGGCCCCGCTTTCTAACTTTCTGTCTCTTCTCTCCTCCCCCCCTACCAGGTTACCATTGACATGGTCAATGGCCTCTACGAGCACGGCATCTTCCACTTCCGCTGCGGCAACTACGCCGATGCCGCCGACCTCCTGTACAAGTTCCGTATCCTGTCCACCGATGATGACATGGTCTCCAAGGCCACCTGGGGTAAGCTGGCCTGTGAAATCCTTGTCACCAACTGGGAGCAGTCCTGGGAGGAAATCACCAGAATCAGAGAAATCATCGATTCCAAGCTGTTCAACAACCCCCGCGCCCAACTCGACCACCGCACTATGCTGATCCACTGGTCGCTGTTCCCCCTCTTCAACGACGACAAGAACCGCGAACCCATCCTGGAAATGCTGCTCAGCCCCAACTTCATCAACACCATTCAGACCACCTGCCCCTGGATCCTGCGGTACCTGGTCGCTGCCGTTATCACCGGCCGCAGCCGCGCTCGCAGCTCCAGCGTGCACCAGAAGCAGATGAAGGATATTGTTCGCTACGTGCGCCAGGAGCTGTACGAGTACCAGGACCCTGTCATTGAGTTCATCAGCGCCCTGTACCTGGACTTTGAGTTTGATGCTGCCCGCGAGGCTCTGCGCAAGAGCGAGGAGGTCTGCCAGAACGACTTCTTCCTACTCAACAGCACCGATGCCTTTGTCGAGGCTGCCCGCCACCTAATCTGCGAGAGCTATTTCAAGGTCTCCAGCCTTGTGAGCATCCATGACCTGTCGGAGAAGCTCGGCCTGAACCCCGACGACGGTGAGAAGTGGATTGTCAAGCTCATCTACGAGAGCCGGATAGACGCCAAGATCGATGCTCAGGCTGGTACCATTACCATCAACCAGCCCCAGAACAACGTGCACCAGCAGATTGTTGAGAAGACCAAGGGCGTAGTCTTCCGCACTTCTGTCATGTCGACTGCCCTGAGCAAGTAATAGACTTCTTTTTTTCTACTTCCTCTCTCCTGTTCCTCCTTTATTTGCTTGGCTCTGACTATCTCTCTCGTCTCTCTTTTTTTTCTCCCTCTCTCTTCTCTCTTACATACACCTGCTCTTCATTTCCCTGCCTCCATCTTCATATTCGCCCTCCCCGTCTTATGTCATGTAGCTGTATAGCTTATTTGTCTACGACGCATTTCTCCTTCTCTCCTGTTAATGACAGAAAAAAAAAAGTAATAAGAGAGATTGTTTCCTTTAGCCTCTCAGGGAGCACGTTCTGGACGATTTCCCTTGCGGTCATATTCCCGCCCCGTCCCTGTGCCGTCTTCGGTGTCGTTTTGTCCATACGATTTACGCCGATTCTTTCTTCGATTTAGCCTGCCCATCGCTCTCTCTCTCTCTCTCTCACTCTTTCCTTGTCTCTGTCCCTGTTACTCGTTCTATTCTCTTTTTTGTTTCGCTGGCTGCTACCTTGGTTCTTTTCTCTCCTCTTTTCTTTTTCTTCTTCTTTTTTGTTCTGCGTTTCATGTCTATTTTTCTTTGTGTCTATTTGAATTCCAATACTTGCTTTCCTTTGTCTCTCTCCTTCCCTTGCCTTTCTCTTCGGCTTCTCCATCCGTGCACTTTGCATTCCCGTGTGTCTGAGGCCTATGGCCCTAAAGAACTGGGAATACTTCAATGCAGGAACTGATGAAGAAGTCGGGGGGGGGGGGGGGGGGGTGCAGGTATTTGGCTAGGGTTATACAAGAGGAACATAGTTAGGGTCTGCATTGACACATGAATCTGGAGTTTGGTTCTTTGGGGGCGAGGGGAAATGAATACACAAAAAATACCAAGCAAGATCAAGAAAAAGGAACCGATTTTTTTTAAATAGTCGTAGGCTTCGTGCAGTGCTGTGTCAATGCTGAAGTGAGACATATTGATTGTAGAATTCAAGTAATCGTTTCTATGGTCGTCGTCTACTTACACACATGATACGTATAATGTCATACCACTTCTCCTCCCCCTTCATCGTCACCCTCGGACACGTCGTCTCCTTTTTAAACACTGCCGGCTATCACTTGTGCCTTAAGTGCCTGGAGAACCTCGTCCTTCACCCACCACTCCGCCTGTTCCATTTCCTTGTGCTTACGCGAGGCATCCCGCGTGCTCAGATCATCATGGTCGCGAGTAGTCGGACTCCTGCCAATCTCCCGCATACGGATCGAGTCTCGCACATGGCCCCATTGGAAAAGCATGCGCAGACCGAGCACCTCATCGCGACTATAGCCCGAAGTGTTTTCCAGCTCCAGGCGAGAGTCGACCGGCGACGGGTAGAGGGAGCCAATGGCGCCATCTCCGCTACCGGCTTGGGTATCCAGTGCCATTGCGCGGTCTGCAGACGAGAGATGCTTGAGGCTGTCGAGAGAAAAGAACCATGATAGCGGGTCGGTTGATGCTGTATAGTCGATGCTTCCGCCGGCCAGGCCGTTCATTGGGCTTGGGTTGGTGCTGTCTGGTTGGACTGATGTAGATGCAAAAACACTAAACGGCGCATCGGCAGCAGGACGCCGGCGGAGATGAATGGCTCGCGTCTCGGTGAAAGTCTGCGCCATACTTGGATTAGCCACCAAGTCTATCTCGGTATCCCAATACATCGGGCCGCCGTGTGTGCGGATGCTGGCTATCTCGTCCAGTGGCGGCAACAGGCAAGGGGTGGTCTTGACGATGGTGTCACCAGTCGGAGGTTCTGTATTCCCAGAAGTACCATGTGGATGATGGCGGATAGGCATTCCCGCATTAGGCTTGAGAGTGATGCTGACTGGGACACCAATAACCTCAGCCGAGGCAACATCCCGGACAACAACACAACGACCCTCCACGCCTAGAACCCACAGATGCCGGAACGCCTGTAGGTGAGCCCTATTATCCATGACAGTGGCAGGAAACACGGGATAAAAGGCGACCAGCAAGGACGCTGTGGCCAGGTTGCTTTTGCTGAGAGTCATTGACCCACAACCCAAGAACAGCAATCCAATGGCCATGTGTGCTGCCATATGGGAGCCGTATGGGACATCCGGGTCTGTCCGGCCGTGGAGAGATCGCAGACGCCTAAGCACCATGATATCACCCGAGCCGGCCATAACACAGGCGGCAGAAAGTGATGTTATATCTTGACAGATGCGCAGGGTATGGCGTGCAAGCTCCTCGTCATAACAGCTTACACCAAGATCAACGCCAGAACGGCCTTTGGAAAGTTTTAATAGACGCCCAAAGTCGTCCAAAAAGCGCACTAATAGGTTTCGGGCATGCAGATTCCCTGAGCCAGCATAGCGGAGACCAATTGAGAAACATAGACCGCCCAGGATACTGTAAAAGGCCAAGTCGCTGCTGGTCAGACGCGTAGTCGTAGAAAGATCCGCCCGGCCACGGTAAGCCGCAGGGAGGCTGTCCCGAATCCATTCTATAGTGGGCTGCACCTGTGACCACAGAATCACATTCTTGGCCACAGTGCGCAACAACAGGAGATCCGGGCGGACGTAGTCAAACTGGATGATTGAATCGGGAACATCGACTTTCCGAGCCACAAGCGCATCCTCTGTCTTCATATGAATCAGTGCCAGGGCCATGATGGCTCCTGCGGCACTTCTATCCAGCACGTTAACAAGCTCGACACGCTTCGGCGCTGTTGCCACTGTTAAGAGCCGGTTCGTCACGTCCATGTCGTGAAGACCCTTGAGATCAGCACCCTTTCCGAGATTGATGAAGCCAAGGGCAAAGCCAGCAGCCAGTCGATAGCCCTCACTGCGAAGGGTGTCAGAATTAGACTGGGCCTCTTCTCCATCCGCATCGCCGTCCCACTCTGGGCTGTGCAAGATTTCAGACAGCATGATCTCACTCATGCGGCGGTGCTGGGTGTTGTAATAAAGCAGTCCAATACCCATGATGCCGGTAGTCTGGGTTAATGGTGAAAGGTTGAGCTCGGCAGAGCCCCGAGGAAGCATGCGTGTCACATGGACAGATAGCAAACGAGTAATAAGCGAGTCCATAGTCCCCAGATGGGAGGCGGCAAGCCCAAGCAACAAACCAATGGATGTCATGTTATGCTTTGGCGTAAGATACTTGAATGAAACCCACTTGGCTACATTGGTGAGATGGCCATTGAGACCCAAAGCCAGCAAGAAACCGGCGTGCCTGTTGCTGAGGTCTTGGCCAGGTTTGTTGTATAGGATCCACGAGTTATCGATTCCCTGGGCTTTGGGTGATATGGAAAGACCAGCAGCTGCACCCTGGTGGAAGAAACTCCAACAGACCTTTTCCTCGGTGAAAAGCGTACGGTCAACTCCAACCGTGACGTTATCTGGCTTTACAATGCAGTTGAGATTGAAGCCAATAATGTTCGTCTTTTGAGTTGGCAAGGGGAAGCGAAGACCGTAGTAAAGTAGGCCGCGGCCAGCTGGTATAGCCAGAGTACTCAAAGCAATTCGAGCCACCATGTCCTTCTGCCTTTCAAGGTATACACTCTCAGACCAGTCAGGCTGTGGACGGAGGGTAATAGTGCGAGCGCGGACGGTCGACATTAACTCAAGAGCATCGTTGAACCGCCGATCCTGTCGGAATAGGTTGCGCACAATTGCCTGGTGCTGGGCAGCAGCGGCATCAGTGTCTTCCTGAGCAAGTCCGGGGCCTTCGTCCGTGTTCTTGCACAGAAGCTGTATATCCCACGTAGCGGCATGAGAGATGGCAGTCTGTGAGTTTTGTAAAGCATGTGTTAGTGTCTGTCAACTATGTGGCTTTGATGTTGGGGCTGGCTGGTCCCACTTACATTGCGTTGACGTCTAAGCTGCCCCCGAGGTTGTAGCGTCTTTTTGCGATCACAAGAATCAAGAAGTAGCCCAATATCAGAACGGTTGACGAGCATCAGCAGCTTTTTCGACCAGGTTGCAGGTGGGAATGCTTGGCACATGGAAATTGGGTCTTTGAGGGGTGCCAGAACAGCCTCTGGGAGAGTCTCCAGGGCCCCGTTGGTAGTAAACCCTGCCTTGTACATGGCCTCCACAGTAGCAGCGAAAGAAGCATTTGGCCGAAGCAAGTTGAAGAATTTCCGGAATTGCGTAGTTCGCGGAGTAAGAGAAGCAGCAAACGTATGCAGTGCGGAGTTGGCGAAGTACGCCGAAGAGGGTGGCTGAGCTGTTTCCAGCACATCTATCAGGCCTGGGAAGGTTGCGGTACGGTCACCTTCAAGGCGGTTTTGGATCCAGGTCAAGACACAGAGATTTGCTTCGGGACAAGGTACTGGCATGGGGAGTGTGACTGCTGTAAAACGGGCAAAGAAAGGTCAGCCACGTATTGGGAAAGGGATTAGTGGGGAGTTGGCTTCAGTGCGTGATATGCCTTACCATCATCAAAAATAGCATCAAGTGGTTCTTGAATGCCTATTTCGTAGCCAGAACTGGTACTTAGGTCTTTCCAGCCCATCCACCTCGACACCTGGGCCAAAAACACGCGCGTGCCAGCTCTGCTATCCGGGCCAGTTTCAGGTATGCTAATGTCTAGTTTCTGCTCTTCAACCAGCAGGTGAATGCCGACTAGTATGTTTCTAGCAGCGAAAAGTCGGCGTTCCTCGTGTAAGCCCGAGGCTGTTGGAAGATATCCGTTAGGGCCAAGCATCATGATTCCAGTGGCACTGGCAAGAAAACGAGCCGAGTAACAGATGTGTGTGGCGATGAAAGACTCGACACTATCTTTGGAGATTTCTGCTGCTGAATCAATGGCCCAGGACCACGCTGGACTTGTTAGCCAAGACGACACGGTAGCTGCATTCGGGCTGACGTGCATCTGCATGGCGCTCCAATTAGATTGGGCGGTCGATGACTTCTGTTGTGTAGTAGTACTGTGATGTCGTCTACCGTGCTTCTGGCGTGAGTGTGGAGGCGAGGATGAAAGCTGCTCAACAACAGTGTTCGTGGTGGAAAGACACAAAAACATAGAAAGCAAAAGAATCATCAGGGCAGACCATTCACGATCAGCCACATCAATGTTCTCGGCCTGCATCCACTGCATAGCCTGCCACCAGCCACAAAGAACAGTCTCGCCAGCAGCGTCTGCAACCACAACGCGGCATACATCCAGAATAGCACGCACTTGGCGATTAGTGGCTTGCATTCTGATGGCTAGCTGGTGCACCCGACCAGCCTTGTCAACAATATCAACGAGCCCAGCGGTATTATGTGGCCGGAAGCCAGAAATTTCGTTGATTGGAAAGCCTGCTTCGGCAGGCAAATGGCTAATGCTGGGGGCTTCAGCTGAGCCAACATACTGCAAAGATCGCAAATTATCCATCATGAGCACAGGAATCGATATTGTAGTAGGCTTGCTCCATGGCGCTTGGATGGAGAGCTCCAGTCCGCCCTCGTGTCTCTCGGAGAGGATGAGCATCATGTCTATATCACCATCAACCAGTTTGCATGAGTCTACAACACCAGGGGCACGTCGAACCTCAACACTGCCAAGAGTCAATGTATCGGGTGAGCCAGCTCCCCGGATGTGGCGGTTGACCTGCAATGTGACAAGGTCTAGTTGGTGCTCTGTCGAGTCCTGGATGACCACCATGAGTGATATGCCACCGGTTCGATGAGAGTGTGAAGGCGGGTAAACAATGGTGAATATGCGTGGCAGCGACTCTGCAGCTTTCCCTGATGAATAGCCGAGATTGGCCATAGTGAGGCTGCTGACAGGAATAGTCTTGATCTTCGAAAAGGACAGCTCTTGGGCTAGCCCGTCAAAGTCGTGATCCTGGAGTCCCATGTTGTAGAGGCCGGAGGCCTCATAGTCGGCGCCTAGGCGCATGTCTTCAAGCAGGCTGTCGACATTTACGTCTAACAAGCTGTTCAAACTAGGATGAATAGACTGGTTGTATGAGTGGGCTCCGCTCAGTCGGCTGTGACTGTGGAAAGATTCCAGCCTCTTGATTTGGCTGCTCTCGGCAAAGACCGACCATTCCTGAGAGGCGGGCATATCAACACGGGCCAAGGAACTGAGTCGCTTTGACTGGCGCCTGGTGATGACGGGATCGCGCTCCTTTTCCAGAGATGCTACAAAATTGACCTGTTGCTGATGCTGTTGCTGGTGGTGATGACTGGCCTTTTCCTTTTCCACGGCCTTTCTCGTGCGCTTGCCAGGCAAGGGAACCCCGAAGCTCTCCCTAAAGCCATTGCGCACGGGGGTCTTGACATCAGCTGTTGCTGCCGTTGCTGCTGCCGTAGATGCCGCATATCCGGGCGCCATGGAGCTTCGGCGACGGTCAACCTTGGAGGGTGCCGTTGTCTTGGCGGTCTTTGTGAAAGCATCGACGGTGGGCAGATAGCGTACGCGCCAGACAGAGTAGGCAGCGGATTCTCGGTTTACGGTGACGGCGAGGAGCAGAGGCTCGCTGCCTTGGAGCTGTGGTGATGAGACAATGTGCATGTCCAGAATCTCCTCCCCGGCGTCCAGACACGATGGGCGTGAGGGGGGCACGGCCTTGCGCTTATCGGCAACAACCGGCTCGGGGGAAGTCACAACTACCAGGCCCAGCTCAAGCAGTGGATCAAGAAGTGTCACAAGGCGAGGCCAGTGGGATGAAGGCGCATGGACCGATGGCTGGTTCATATTTCCCAATGTTGAGCCAAGGCGCAAAGGCAGTGTCGCAGGCTTACCCAGTGCTTCCACAGAGAAGCTGGGCCGTGTGGGCGTGGGAGGGTCGAGAGAAAAGACGGGCTGCGACGAGGTGAACGAGTTGGGCGGCACGCGGGGGAACCGAAGCCCGGTGGCTGTGCCGCCAACGGGATCGTTTTGTTTCTTTCGCTGGATCAAGAGACCCTGCGGCAAGGCACGGGCGGTCTCGACCTCAAAGGGCATGTGGACTATATGGCTGGCGCCTGATAGGAAGAAGATATGGGCCTGGGTCTTGAGGAAGACAACCAGAGCTTTAGAGAGCTTGGGTACATGCTTGTGTCTGGTTTGTTTGGCGGCGGCGGTGGTGGCGGTGTGTTCGGTGTGGGAGTGGGAATGGGAGGCCGGCTTCGAGGCGGGGTCTTCGGCTTTCGTTGGAAAGTAGGTCAACAGGGCTTGTCGGATCTCTTCTTTTTCAACAGAAAAGTCGAATGTCTTGCAGAAGATGTTGCCACGGGACCAGACGACGGCATGGGAGGTCACCAGTAGCTCATCCTGGACGGGGTTGCTGGCAGTGTCATCGAGAAAGGTATCCCATGTATAGCTAGAAGGCGGGGCGCCTTCGGGGAGGAGAAGCTCGTTAATGGCGTGTTGCAAGCCGGCGGGCTGATGCAGGCCCAGAGATGTGACTTGGGCCATGTGACATTGGAGGGTGGGATGAGAGGATGCGGAGGGATGAGATGCGGAGTAAGGATGGGTCGGTGGCAGAGGGTGAGAGTCGGCGGCAGAAAAGAAGTTCGACAGGGTTGTCTGCTTGTGACGGCCGGCGAGTTGATGTGACACAGGACGCGAGACACAGGACGCAGGACGCAGGACGCAGAACACAGCACAAAAGCCGGTGATGTTCAGTCAGAGAACGATGATTGGCTGATAATCAACAGCCAGAAGGCAGAGCAACGATGGTGGTCAACATGCAGCCCACTCGCTATCCTATCAACAACAAACAAGCAAAACTGAGTCTATGCCGCGTTGATTAATTGAATTTTAGACGCGTTGCCTGACGTGCTGCAGCTGTACCTGTACCTGTACCTGTACCTCCCTGTATCTGTACTTGTACCTGTACTTGTACTTGTGCCTGTACTTGGACTTGTGCCTTGTATCTTGTACCAGCAACCAAGTTGTGGGGTTATGGGGAGCCCCGGAAAAAAGGGGACAGGCTGGAACCCCAAAAAGGAGCAAGCTTACGCCACATCCAGTTGGCGCATGTGGCGTCCCTGTCTTCAGCCACACCTGGCTTTGTTTGCAAACTGACGTAGCTGAGCTTGCGTCGGCTTCACGAACTTGGACAATCATCCAGCCTAAGCCCTCAATTCTGCCTCGCCGTCTTCTTTTTAGAGCCCCCAGTACCATCGACGCCTTTCTTATTTATTTGTCTTGTTTCCCTTGAACGTGTTTTGTTGCGCTTGTTGTTTGCTAGCTACGCATTGTGATACCCTCCGAAATGCTGCGTTGATTAAGCCTACTTGGAAGTGCAGCTCTCGTCACTCTGTCGCTCTCGCCTCGGCACTCCCTTCCCCTCCTCTGCATCTCATTACGCGCATCTTGCCTACCTACACTCTTTACTGCGCGTAACTCAGTCTTATACTTCCATGGCCGGCTCCGACTCCAGAAAGGGATCTTCTCCCAGTAGCAGCACCCACACCCCAAAACACCCCAGTCCTCGTCCGGTGGTCGAGGCAGATGCCCAAGGGCCCTCCAAAGACAAGTCGCAAGCAACAGCAGCGCCGGCAGCCGCAGTTCCGGTATCGCCAGAGCTAATTCCTGGGCCAGATCCTCGCACTGAAGAGGAGGAGCCTGGGGCTTCGGCACAACAGACCGTACCAACCCCCCAAAACTCGGCAGACCATGAATCCACCACTTCTGCTTCAAGCAACTCCATCAAGGCAGGAGTCTCTCTCCCACTTGCATCTTTAGAGAAGCCTCAAGAGTCAACAACTACACTCCATGATCAAACCTTTAGGCCTTCAACAGGCGCATCTCCGATACCACACACCGCCACGGATACCGAAACCAGCGACGACCAATCACAAGACTCCGAAGACGAGGACGAGGACGAGGACGAGGACGACAATGAGGAGGACAATGAGAATGACAACGATGAAGAGGACGATCAATCTACTGAAGAAGAATCATCAGACTCCGAAGGGTCGGAAGACTCCGAGGAAGAAGAACCTCAGCTCAAAACGGCCCGTCTGACCACTAATCTTGGCCCCATCTATCGCAACGGAGATGCTACCAGTGCCTTTCTTGTTGGTGGTGATAAAATGATCGTGGGAACACACAACGGCAACATTGTAAGTCACCGGTCTCTACCCTCGTCCTGCCGTTCAGTTCGTCGCCGCGTCCATCGCAAAATTCGTTTAACCCTAACTCTTTTGTTTTGTAGCATGTCCTTCAACTGCCTACCTTCCAAAGTATCCGCGTCTATCATGCCCATTCTGCCTCAGTAACAGCCATCTCAGTCTCGCCTTTCCCACCCCCGATCCTCTCAAACTCCATCTCCGAGTCCGGCGGATTTGCGTCTGCAGTCCCCTCCACTCTGATTGAGCCGCTACGACGCGCAAACTCCATAGCTTCAACCCATACAACGGCCACGCTGCCGCGACCTGGAAACTCGCGCAGCCTAGCGCCCATTCCTAACATTCCCTCGAATAATATCTACATAGCGACATCATCTACCGATGGCAATGTCTGCATTCAGTCACTAATCGACCCGAAAGACGTCCAGTTGAGGAACTTTGCACGTCCAGTTCAGGCTGTAGCCCTTTCTCCAGACTACAAAAACGACCGGACATATCTGTCGGGTGGCCTCGCCGGGAATTTGATTGTCACCGTAGGCGGATCGCCTGGAAGAAGCACGTCAACTACCATTGGCACGGCGGCTGCAACAGCGTCAGGATGGCTGGGCTCCATTGGCCTTGGCGCCGGCTCCGGGAAAGACACCATTCTCCACAGCGGAGAGGGCCCCGTGAGCACCATCAAGTGGTCCCTGTCTGGGAAATATGTAGCCTGGCTGAACGAGTTTGGTATTAAGATTATGCGCTCACGATTGCATCTCGACGCCGCCGATACATCGGAAGATGCTTGGAAGCGCATCGGCCATATTGACCGTCCCCAGACTGAAGAGTGGGACACTATGGCCAGTGTTTGGAAAGGTCGCGTGGAATGGATAGACGAAAAGTCTATCGAGACAGAAACAGCCGTGCTCAACACATTAAACAGGACCGATACAGCCTCAAGTAGCAACACAACCACCCTCAAAAACCAAACCATCGAGCGGTTGGTGGTTGGCTGGGGAGGCACCATTTGGATCATTCATGTACATCCTGGCAGAATTGGGGTTGGAAAACAGGTCGGCGAACGCATCCCCGGACGTGCCGAGATTGCAAATGTGTAAGTGTTGAGGATAACTGAACATATGCGGAGACCCCGCGAAGGCCTTGTGCTACTCTGCTAACACGCCGTCACAGACTACGTATGGACTGCATAATATCCGGCTTCTCGTTCTTTTCAAAAAATCTCCTCCTTGTTCTTGCCTTTTGCCAACCCGAGAATGGCCATGATGACGACGACCATAACGACGAAACTACCGCTGCCGATACTATTGACTCGCCCAAAACCAGACTCCGTTCTGGGAGCGAACCTTCTGGTGGCATAAAACGCCGCCAGAACAACAGGCCCCCGGAGCTGAGACTGATTGATCTAGAGTCCCAGGTTGAGGTTGACAAGGTTGGCTTGATTCTCAGTCGCTATGAGCGCCTGTCCTGCAATGACTACTGTCTTGGTGTCTTGCCTGCTATTGAGCAGCTAGCCGGTGGTGCTTCCAAGGGCGCTCTTGAGACGATTGCTGGGCTGGGTACTGATATGTGGAATGCAGCCACGAACCCTATGGCTCTATTCAGCTCTGCAGCCAGCGTGGTAACTCGGGACAGCAATGACGATGCATCATCTCGTATCTCTAGTACCACTGGCGGCGTTTCAGCATCTACGGCCGCGGTGGCGTCGAACGGGCCAGGGAGCCTCCATGCCAACATGGCTAAGCCCGGGATGAAAATCTTCATCCACAGCCCCTATGATTGCATCTTGGCAACAAAACGCGATCTTGGTGACCACCTAGAATGGCTTTTGGATCAGAAGGAGTACCAGCAAGCGTGGGAGCTTCTTGACAGCCATCCAGAGATTCTCAACACATCGTCTGACCAGTCAAGTCTAGCTGGTGCATCCGAAGAAGGCCAAATTCCTGACGGCAACTCTCGCATCACTGTTACTGGCTCGGGAAAATCGCCCTACTCACCCACCGAAAAAGAAAAGCGCCGCGTAGGTGAGCTATGGATCCGCTCCGTTGTGGAATCTGGCTGCTGGAGAGAAGCTGGAGAAGTCTGTGGCCGGGTTTTGACTTCGGGCGATCGGTGGGAGAAGTGGGTGTGGACGTTTGCCGGAGCAGACAAGTTTGACGATATTATCAACCATATCCCTTCTTGTCCAATGATGCCCCCAATCCCACCAACATGCTACGAGGTGATTCTCGGTCATTATATCAAGACTGATAAGCCCCGTATGCGCGATCTACTCCTGCAGTGGCCCACTGAACTTTTCGACATCAATGCCATTACCACCACACTTGAAAACCAGCTCAAGTTTCGCGATGTGCGAGAAGACAGTGTCGAAGCAGGAGAAATCGGTCGTGACTGGCGCATTGTCGTTGGATGTCTGGCGCGACTGCACGAGGCAAATGGTCGCACACGTGAAGCACTTAAGTACCATATTCGTCTCAAGGATGCTGATGCAGCTTTCCGCCTCATCCGCCAGGACCATCTTGCCGAGGTGGTAGCAGATGATATACCCAGTTTCATTGGCCTCCGTGTGGAACCCAACTTTATGACTGAAAAGGATCTCGAGGAAGCCACGGCCGAGGCCATCACACTGCTTGTTGATGAGGCACGCCATGGTCTGGTTAAGCCCAACGTAGTTGTAAAGCAACTCATGGCCAAAGACCTGCGACTCTATGTCTTCTTCTATCTACGTGGACTGTGGACTGGAGCTGGGGTCTGTGATGCCGACGATAACGAGAATGCCACAGCTTTTGCAAATGGTACGGCTGATCGCTTAGTTATGGAGAGCAAATCTCTAGTCGATGAGTTTGCCGACCTGGCCGTCTCGCTGTTTGCAGCCCATGATCGCAATCTCCTGCTTGCCTTTTTACGCACGTCGATGTCCTATGCATTTGAGGCTGCAGTCAAGGAGTGTGAAAAGCGCAGCTACGACGATGAGCTTGTTTTCCTATATTCCAAGACTGGCGAAATGAAGAAGGCGCTCTTCCTCATTATTGACCGTTTGCATGATGTTTCAAAGGCTATTTCATTTGCCAAGGAACAGGATGATCCGGACCTGTGGGAAGACCTCTTGAACTACAGCATGGATAAGCCAAGATTCATTCGCGGACTACTAGAACAGGTCGGAACGGCTCTTGATCCTATTCGCCTAGTGAAGCGGATTCCTGAAGGCTTGGAAATCGATGGCCTGAGAGAGGGTCTAGGCCACATGCTGAGAGAACATGAAATCATGTGCAGCATCTCTGAGGGTGTAGCGCGTGTGTTGAGAAGCGAAGTTTCAGCAGCCCAAAAAGACCTTCGTGTAGGTCAGCGTCAGGGCGTCAAGTTCAGCGTCGCTTCCGACTATTCCTCTATCTCTGAAAAGGCCAACGACAACTTGCCCATTCAGTCTCTAGCGGTCAAGAAACGCGATATTTTTGGTCAAGAGATGGAGGACGAGCTTGCGGGCACCAATGGCCATCTTCACCAATCAGTCGAAGTACAGCCTGGGCACTGTGCCAAATGTCAGCGTGCCTTTACTGAGTTTGAGGAAGAGACTCTTGTCGGTTTTGCTTGTGGACATGTTTTCCACACATCACATCTGCTTGAGATGACGCAACCTGGTCGGCGGGTTGATAGAGACCTGATCACAGGAATGGGGGACAATACTAGTGGAGGCTATCTAATTGGGTCCAAAGTAACACATGCTCGGCTGCTCAGAGGACGAGTACGAGGAGGGTGTCCAATTTGTCGGTAATGTTAATCTGCTTGGGATAGACATAACATTGTTTACGGAGCGTCGGCGTTATGATATATCTGCATTGAATAAATATACATTTTTTGCTCTCGAACTGCAACTTTATTCAACACACAGCAGTCTGTCAAAGCACAAGTAAAGGAACAAAGGGGCAAGGGAGTGATTGATGGAGAGGATTGATCAGTTGATGTATTGATGGTTGACGGTTGATTGCATCAGTTGGTTGGTTGTCCATGTTGTTGTAACTGGAGAAATCTGGCCTGTGGTTTGTTATGCACACAGCAGTCCCCAATATACTCCAGCTTAGTCATCACAGTCCTGAACTTGTACACAGTCCACTATGGCTTTTACTAGAATACTCAACTTGATCCAGAAAATTTCGCTCTTAATCGTGAATGCACAGATCAGTAAATTGCAGTGCAGCCTTTAAAGCAGGTACGCCAAGTCTCAAACTGAGCAAATCTTGCAGTGATCGAAGCAACTGTTTCGAGCCTGAAACACGGGACGAGGAAGTGTATGAAAGGGGAGGGGGGGGGGGGG
>JADILG010000524.1:0-16329 GCA_017591655.1 Thielaviopsis populi
TGGGGTGGTTGTGGGGGGGGGGGGGGGGGGGGCAGCTTTCTGTCGGCCCAAATTGGCTGGGTGGCCTGAAGAGTCAGGTGTCACTGAGCCGTCACCTGGCTGGGCTGGACGGGTCCTCCTGACTGTGTTCTGGCAGGTGCTGGCAGGTGCTGGCGGTTGTCAAGTATTGAAACCAGCCTTTACAACGAACAAAGTCTGGTCACGATGGCAGACCAAGCAAGCTCACCATTTTCACCCCCTTTTCACCAAATCAGCGCCGCATCCATTAGGGCATTGTCTTGCTCGTAGTACCCAAAGTCTACATTTGCAAAATGGAACCTGTAATTATTGATCATGACATCAGGGTTGTTCATGGAACTGGGACACCAGAACACCAAACCAAACACCAAAAACACCCAACCATGTACTTTGTCCAAAAGAATCTGTATTTCATGACAACGAGAAGGGGAAATGAAAAAGAAAATGTCAAATAACCGGGAGCCAGTCATTTGGTACTGAAAAGTATGTACATTGTCAAAGAATAGGGCCGCCATACAGCAAACGACCTCCGCGGGCCACATGTAGATGGACGCCGGCCGTCTTCTCCAAAGTAGAGAAGAGAAAAAAAGAAGAAAAAAAGAAACGGAAAAACCACAGAAGATATAAAAGAGATCAAGACGCTCTTCCCAACCAAGACTCCTCTAACCAGTGTGACAAAGTCGGCAGCCTCTGCTCAGACACTTTGATACCAAAAAAGAAAAAGTCCATAGTAAAGAAGACATGAAAACTCCCCTCCCAGGCCCCAGGATATGTAGCAGCGTGAAACCAGACAGGTGCTATGTTGAAGAAAAACAAATGACAAGAGAAAAGCAGAAGCAACCACCGAGAAAAGCAAGACGTGAAGAACAAAAAGAAGAAAAAAAGGAAATGGTTTCGTATGTTGAATGTAGATGGAAAATGAAAAACGAGATAACAGAAAAAAAAGAAAGAGCTCCGCCCATGTCGTGAGTGTGTTGGTGAATCGCTAAATGACGTAAGAAAAAGGAAAAAAAAGGAAAAAAAGGAAAAAGAAGTTTAGGAGGAAGAAAGAATATAGGGAAACAGAGTGTTGCGGACAGAACAACTCGCTGAGCCGCCAAAAAAGAAAAAAAAGAAAAGAAAAAGAAAAAGAAAGGTAGACTACACCGACATCATGTAGTTGCCGCCCGGTTGAGGAGCAGGAGACTGCTGGAGCTGGGCCTTGATCTGCGCAAGATTCTTGCCCGATTGCAAGAGTCCAATGACCTTCATCTTCTCGGCACCCTGGCCAGGCAGAATCTTGCAGCCCTCCTTTTGACCTTTGCGCGCGCGGTTGCAGTAGTCCTGGTACATTTTTTCCTTGCGCTTCTGGCGCTTGCGCTCCAGACCCTTGATGATGTCAATGGCGCCGCGGACGTGCTTCTTGTTGGTTGAGCGGCCCTTGCGGTGCTTGTGACCCAGAGGCGGGGCAAACATGACGCCTGCCCGCGGAAGCGACTTGGTCTGGGCCAAGTCATGCATGCGAGGCAGGGGAATCGCCAGGAGTCCGCTAGTGGGCGAGACTGGAGGAGACATGGGTACACGGCCAAAGCCCGTCGGTGCGGGCGAGCGCGCACGCATCTTGGGCGACTGGCGTTCAACAATGCGCCGGGTTCTGGGAGGAGGCGAGAACATGCGTCTCGGAGCAGGAGACTTGGCACGTCCCTTGGGAGCAGGCGAATGGAAACGTTTGGGTGACTGGGCCTTGCTCTTGCTCTTACGGCGGCCGCTGCCGCGCTCCTGGTCATGGTTGAGATCGTCCAGATCACCGTGTAGCAACTTGTGCTCACCACTGCTAGACTTGAGAGCCTCAAAAATGCTTTCCGTCTCATCTTCGGGATCCGAGGCAGGGAAGCTGGGATCAATGTCCTGAGGAATGGGGCGCAGCTTTTGCAGACGGCGTTGCTCGATACAAGACAGGTAGGCGCTTTCCATAGGGCGATCCTCGTCAAAGGTGCCGCACACAAAGTCGGTGCTATCAGGCAGCTCGGGAGTGCCAGGGCGGATGGATGGACGTCTAAGTTTCTTGGACATGCTGCGTGATGCGTACGAGGAGTTGGAGCTGGTAGACTTCGAAGGAGGCTTGCGAGCAGCATTTATCGGGGCAGAGCATGGAACGGGAGTGCTGTTGGTAAGAACCCAGAGATGAAGGTCGTCGTCTTCGTCATCGGACGAGGCGAATCCGGTCTCTTCGTCGGTGTGATAACCATCCGAGTCGTACTCTTTATCACTGGCTTCAGAATCGTCAAGGTCGTCCTCGTTATCTACATCCAACTCGTCGTCATCATCGTCTTCGTCATCATCATCATTTTCCTCCTCATCGTCGTCCTCTTCATCGTCATTTTCATCGTCCTCGGCTGCCTCCTCATCTTCAACCTCTTTGGCAAGGCGACGGATGGCATTTTCCTTGACCAGAGTGTCGTTGATGGTAATCTTCTTGCCAATAGGAGTCTTGGAATCCATCCAGTCATCTTGGTCGTAAAGATTGCTGGCAAAGGTGTTGAAGTACTGGGGCTTCTTGGTCTTGATGGTAGACTCGTCAACCTGAAACTTTTTGGGGCCAGAAGGCAGGGGCGCAACTTGGCGGAGAACAGCGTTGGGGGGTGACTTGATGGGGGTTCGGGAAAGCGAGGCGTGGATAGTTGAAGTCGAAGCGGGGTCGCCAGAAGGAACGACGACAGGAAGGCTGGTAGTGGCTTGGACGGACGAGCTGATGGGAATCGGGGGAGGAGGCGAAACGCAGCGGTTTCTGGAAACCTTGATAGCGGAAGCCTTGGTGTCACCACAGGCAAACTTGATGCAAGGGCGGCGAGGAGCAGACTCGTCAATAGCAACGGCGGGCTTCTTAACAGCAGAGGCCGAGGCAAAAGAAATGCGTCTCTGTCTGGGCTTTTCGGAGGCAGCGCCGCAGGCAAAGGATATGCGCTTTTTGGAATTGATTTCAGAGAGCGCAATGGAGACACGGCGGCCAGGGACAAAGTGAACCATGTCGGGAGGAGAAGGGCTCGGGGTATTGGCACGTGAAGGGCTGGTTAGGCCGGTATCACTAGTGAGGTCGGCAGCAGACGACATGCTGAGCGAGCGCTGGCACTCGATAGGAACACGGTGGTTGTCGTCGTGATCGTCGTTGTTGTTGTTGTCGTCGTAGTCATCCTCGTCTTCGACATCGTCCTCTTCTTCGACATCTTCATCGTCATCGTCGTTGCGAAGAGCAAGAGTGAGGAGAGACCTGGCCTGCAAGAATGAAGGGCGGCGAATGGCCTCTTTGGTGAAAAGGGTAGATTTGGGCTTTCTATTGTCCGGAGGCTCGTCGACGTCTGCAGAAGCTTCCTCTTCTAACACAGAGAGGGCAGAGGCTTGCGAGGCCCATACAGAGGCGCCAGCCATGGGGGTATGTGATAGTTGTTCAGACATGCTGCGAAAGCTGGTGTTGTGGTTTCGGAAGCGAGTCAAAAGAAAGATAATAAAGAGGATAGGGTACAAAGAAGGCAATTATTTGTTGAGTAGCACGGGGTGTGGAGGTGTGAGCAGAGGGAGGAGTCTACGTGTGCACCAGATTGCTGGAGTGCGTAAGGTGAGAGTCGGCCGATAGTAATGTAAAGAAATATAGCTGCTGTTATTGAGTTGGGCCCAAGCAAAGCACATCAAGTACCAAGCACCAAGCACCAAGCACTTGGAGGTTCAATACAGCTGAGAATGAAGATATGCCCGTCGACGGACAAAGTGGCTATAATTGCATCAACATGATCGCTACTGCGAGAGTGACAATGGAGCAAAGGGTGCCTCTTTGGCAAAGAAAAAAGAGCAGTGAAGGAGAAGAAAGAGAGAGGGTAGGAAGTATTAGGTACAAGACAATGGACTGTCTAGTATTGAAGGCAAGAAGAAAGTATCAAAGGTGGAAGAAGTCAAGACTGTGGGTGGGAGTTTTGGGAAAGATATTTGAAGGTGTGGGACAAGAAAGCAGTACGAGGGAAAAAAAGAATAAAAAGAAAAAGAAGAAAAAGAAATATAAGAGGAAGAAGAAAAGCGGGAGGGAAAAAAAGAAAATAAAGGCGAGCTAAAGTCAATAAAACCGGTGATTAAATCCACGAAATAAATCATGAGAAGAAAAAAAAGAAGGAATACACTAGAAAACCGGGGGTGCGATGTGGGCTGGATGGATGGATGGGGCTGCTCACATCACTAGGCGGACCTTTCTTGGAAAAAAGAAAAAAAAAAAAAGAATTCTAGTGGTTTAGGGTAAGCCCAGGGAGAAAGCAAAACAGAGGGTGTATGTGCTGTAATTTTAGTGGGTGCAGCTGCAGTGATGGGGATGCGGCCACTAAAACGGAAAAATGGAGGGAAGAAAAAAAGAAAAGAGAAAAGAAAAAAAAAAGAAAGAAAGAAATCAACAGAAAAAAAAAAAAGAAAAAATACATGGGGCCCCACTAGATGGATGAATCATGTTACAGCATCCAAGAGCGTGAGGCAGCTGCTGAGTGGGGGGACAGAACGTGTCATCTGAGAACCCCATTGGTATGAACCAGGGTACAAAAAGGGAAGAAGATACAAGCATCAAGTGTACAACGGTAGCAGTGGCTTGTTGCATTTATATCGTGCTGCACTGTGCTGTGTGTACAGTCTGATGAGTTCCGTGTATGTACAGTACAGTCTGGTATAACATGCACAACCACAGCTATAACCGCTCTCTGTACAGATCTGCACAGTGTACACTGCACACACTGCATGTACTGAAAGCTTGACTGTCTGGCTATTCCAGTGTGAGTCGCAAGTACCTTGCTTGAGTTCTTTGTCCTGTCTTCTCTTCCTCTTCCTCTTCCTCTTGGCTTGGCTTGGCTTGGCTTGGCTTGGCTCGACTTTGTTGTCTTGGGGTCTTGGCCTTCCCTTCCCCCTCCTCCCCCTCCTCCTATATCTTTGTCATATGAGCCCTAAGGGATCTTGGATGACCACAAAATGGACAAAGTACCCAAACTCACAAGGCCAATAGGAAAATCAAATAATTAAATAAACAACACAGAGATCTCGGCAGTGACTTTTTTCTCCCAGTCTTGGCACGCGCCGTACAAAGCTAGAGCCAGAGCCAGAACCGCACTGTGTTTTTTGTTTTGTTTTGTTTGTTTTTTTTTCTTGGCTGTGAATGTGCTGTGCTGCATGCATCACTGCGAAGAAAAAAAACAAAAAAAGAAGAGGAAAAAAAACAAAGTGTGCTGAGTGCGTGCTTCATATAAACAAGCAATCTTGTCCAAGCCCATCCCCCCCCCACTATTTACACAAGAAAATTGACGCCTTTGCAGTGACTGTGTCTTCGCTAGCCCTAACTAACCCTTTTTACCCAAAGTGTTCTTTGTTTTTTTTTTTCTTGCTTGACATGTTCAACCGATATCAGTGAAGCCCGACAAATGAAAGCTGAGCACAAGGTCGTATATTGCTTGTTGCATGTTCCTAGACTTTCTACTGTTATTCAAACCATGTCCCATAAGAACGCGGGGAGGAGCGCAGAAATGAAGACAAGCTCAAGTTGGGTGTGTTTAGCGCTTCACTTAATTCATTTCGTATGTGTAATGAATGAAATCTAGTCGATCTGGCTAGACACCCTTTTGATGACTAGGATTGCAGTTGTCGGTGTTTATTTATTTACTTCTATTTAGCTTTATTTAGCTTTATTTAGTTTTATTTAATTATTATCCCCCCCCAGTATTTTTGCCCCTCCCAGTGATCCAGCGCCGTGCCCGCAAACCCACAGGGACCAAGCCGTGTTAACTCTAGTTCTGTTTTTCATGGGGGGTTTTTTTTTTCTCCTGACATTGGCCTACGCCTACACTGGTCTTTAAGTGTGACAGTGTTGCATATGTATAATACCAGCTATGCGTTTGTGTACGTACAGTACAGGTACAACATTACAACGGCGCCTCTCTGCTTTTTGCAGTTTGTGCAGCGTTTGTAAGCGTGCTACAAGTACCAGCGTACTCCCGCCCTACAAGTACCGGTCCAGTATTCACAAACCCGACTGTTAGTGTTCAAGAATATTTTATTCTTTAACATACACAACCAAGAACATTTGTGAGAATTTAGTCAGGGACAAGTACACTTTTCTGCCTTGTCATGCGTTGGGACGCTCAATAGGAGAGAGAGAGGTACCTTGGTTGAGCCCCCTCCAATACTACAACGTAGAATTAACAGCTACCAAGGTTGCCCTTTAATCTAGTCTCAATATCTGAATTCCCGGTCAAGTGAAGTACTTGTGTCATCTCAAGCCTAGGCCCGTATTCAGGACACTCCATGCACCCTAAGTGGACTCTGGACTTCCAGGGCTTACAACCCTAGTGTTGATCCACTAAAACCCAGCCGACGAACTGCCTCGCCTCCCCCCCTCTGAGGCTGATTTTCTAGAGGCGCTTTTATACGGGCCAAGCACAGAGAATGCCGTAATAAGACACACTGGCGGTCAGGTCAATCTTGTACCCGGAGAGGAAAGAGCCAAGGCAGTGGGGGTAAGTCAAGGGAGCTAGCTGTATAATAATTGGGACATGTCTAGGCCCTTCTAAAATCTGGCAAGAGACAACGGTGGCACAGAAAACAAACCGGTGCGACTGACTTTACCGGTAGCAGAAAAACACTGCTCCCGTTTTTGGACGATTAGAGACAATCATCGAATTGCTGGTTCCAGTGGATGGCGTTGATGTTGAGTTTCAACGGGCGGTCGAAATGAGTGCAAGTCACGTGACTAGCCATCAGTGGGCCACGCTTTATAATGGTCTGTACTTAGGGTTAGACCCGGTAGCGGCCCGAATTTTCGTACCGATCCCGGCCGTAGCAAAGTTCGTGATCCCAAGCCCGAGTCCGGTCAGTCGAAATCCATGTCTATTTTGTTCTCGGTTTTCTCTTTTTTTATTTTATTTTTATTTTTTTGTTTTCTTCGGTTTTCTGCTCCCTCTAAATTCTTCTGCCTAGCAAAGGCCTAGCCCTGTCTTTTGTTGCTTGCATCATCAGTATCAAAGCTCCTTTGCCTCGTGACCCAAAAGCCGAGTTTTGGCACTGCTCTGGACGTCAACTGAGCCGTGCCCACTTCAATAACGACCTTTGTACCGTTCTTACCGAGATCTGGATGTGGGCTAGACTCGGCTCTTCTTCCATTTTCTCTAGCAGACAAAAAAATGGTTGTGTTGGGGGGAATAGTTCCAATTTTCTCTTGTTCGTCCTTTTTTTTCGTCCTTTTTTTTTTCTGGACGTGCGGAAGCACTGGCGTCCTAGCCACGGAGCTTGTTCCGGTGACAAAGTCATGCAGATTTTTAGAGGCGAAAAAAAAAAACGAGCTCCATATTTTCAACATAAGTCCGCGGGACGGGCTCCACTTTGAAAGGTTTTTTTTTCTCATCTTTTTCTCTTTCTCTGAAGGGAAAGAAGCTGACGTTTCTTCTTGCCGCGTTGGTGTGTGTGTGTGTGTGTGTGTGTGTGTGTCGAAAAAAAGGAGAACAAAAATGGAAGGAACCAAAATCTTGCCGGGCCGGGCAGGGTTACACAAGATGTCAGCAAGACTGCCTTGGGGATCGGCGAGCAAGCAAGGGTTTAGGTGTCTGGATTCCAAAAGCTGCAAACACCAATGAACCAACCACCTCTGCTCCCACACATGTTTCTGCACTGCGCTGCACTGCGCTGCGCCGCATGGCTTTGAGGCAACAGAGGCGAAAACAACGGCATAATCAAAAGAGACCTTCATCTTGAGAGACCGCCTGGGATGTGTGGATAGTCATCGACAGCAGTGCTTAGTTCTGTCTTGCTTCTCACTCATTTGCTAGTGAAGCACTGGCTGCCTTGCCTATCTTTATGCCTGGGAGCCTTAGAGCCTGGGAGCCTGGAAGCTCTCTCCAACTTGGGGCAATGCAAGTAAGAACAAGCTGACCAGGTCAAGCTATGTGCAGGGCAACTCACGCCATTCCATGTCCCCCCCCCCCCACGTCCCCCCCGTTTTATGCTCATATCACCAAAACGGGCGACAACAGAGTCCAACCGAGGAATCGTCGTAAGAAGACAAGCCACAAACTGTACACCAGATCACCTAATACATCACTAGATACAAGGGGGCGTGTACAGCCAAATGCAGACAATGTGGCACGGCTGTATGCGGGTATATGGATAGCTGCTTGTTGGTTTCTTGGTGTAATAAGGTAGATAGATAGCCTCGTTGTATTTGCTCTGCATTTGTCTTTTTGCGAGTAACATACAACATATTTCCTATTGTGCGTGTTGGTGCCTTGTTTGTGATTCACAAGGATGACAGCCGAGGACTAATCCTGATGATATTGGAGCGCCCGCTCCATGTTCCGTTTCTCTTACGGTCCATTGTTGCTACTGCACATGGCTACCCCACAGACATGTACGTAGAGTGTGAGTATGATATTCTATGCACATGTATGGTCCAGATATGATATGTGTGTTGTGTGCATGCAACGCAACGCACATACTACCACTATGTTTGCCACACAGACTTATGAGAGAAACAGACAACATGATACGCAGCCCATGGCGGGAATCATGATAAACAATCACCAGTCTGATAGAAATGATAACAGGGTGCCAGGATCATCATGGCTTTGATAGGTTCTGCGGAGACTGTCGGGCCAAGATGCGAATGATTTTGGAGGAGAAGGGGAGGGGGAAGGGAAAGGGAAAGGGGGGGGGGAAGAGTGAAGGGGGATTTTCCTGTACTTTAGTTTCGCTTCTTTTCAGTTCAAGCTAAAGGACGGTTCTGTGAGAGCTGCGAGTTTTACTAATTGCAGCGTGTGAGTGTGGTGTGGCTGCACAGTACACAGACAGTGTCTAGAGTGTTCAGAGTGTCCAGAGTGTCTAGAAGAGAATAGCACACACACTCTCTCTCTGGAATGCTGGAACAGAACAAACAGCCACGCCGGAGCTAGGGAGCACAAGACAGGCCCATGAGACGGAAAATAAAGCCAAACTGGTTTCGCTACATCGAAGGATTGTGAAAGCTTCAGAAACAGACGTCATTTTAACTTGCCGTAAATATCTCAAGTCCTGATTTCTCGGGCAGCCAGTCGAGTTAGTTGGCTAGCTGGCTGTTTCTGGTGCACGCATAAGACACGACACAGCCGCGGGTTAGTCCTCCTGACCCGAGCGACCAATTTCCGTCTGAGGCGTTTTGCTGGGGCAAAGCCCTATGACTTGACTTTGTTTACGCGAGCGGGCAGACTGAGAAAAGAGAGGGAGAATGAGGGGAGAAATATGTGGGGCGAGGGGGATGAGAGAAGAAGAGATGGACACGCAAACAACAAGAGAAGGAAGAAAAAAAGGAAGAAAATAGGAGCAGGGTGAGCTTTGAGTTCTGTAGAGGGGAGCACGGAGCTTCTTGGAAGGAAGGAGCCAGTCAAAGTGGGGCAGTGTTTGTTTGCTATCGGCCGATGATTGACCCGCCTGCCACAACATGGATGGATGGATGGAAGGATGGAAGGAAGAAAAGTGTGATTTCCAATGTAAAAGTAAGGTCAGCCTTTGACTTGCTCTTCTGTACTCAGCCCAATGAAACCAAGGCAGCAAGGCCACAAGGCAGCAAGGCCACAATGTCAATATGCATGTATAAAGGACATGCACATATGCACATATACAGAAATGCAGAAATGTAGAACCAGTTGCCCAAACAGAGGGAGGGTGGGCCAAAGTTCGTGATGCTGTGTCCTGTTGTTGTGTGGCGGACATGGCCAAACCCGACACTGTATCCGTCCCGTCCCGCCGCTGATATACATAACATGCGCCCAAAGCAATAACTGCTGGCAGGCCTACCCCGTCTCCCGTCTCCCGTCTCCCGTCTCCAGCCTCGAGCCTCCAACCTCCTGTCTCCAGCCTCCAGCCTCCCGACGCCCTATTCTGTGACTCTCTAATCCTCATCTTTCTCCCTTTCTCTCTATATCTCTATATCTCTATATATATCTCGCTCCTCGCCAACCAAATCTCTCGCAAATCCATATATGCGCGTATTGTGTATTCCACGTTGCTTTACAACCTGCATCACAACCTGCATTGCATTGCGTTATGGCCGGCCTGCATCTGCATGGCAGGGTATAGAATGGCATGGTATTACAGGTGTTGTGGGTGTTGCTGCTTGTACTGCTGCTGCTGTTACCACTCCGACTGCTGCCGTGTCCATTACTCTTCCTCTTCTCATGCGGTTATCGCGCGCTGATGCAGCACAACGGCCACCTTTGGCCTAGAGGTTTCCACAGAAAGCCTGCAGCCACGATGCATGCAACATGTGCGTGGCATAGAAGCCCAGCAGAGCCAGGGAGCCAAAAAAAGAAAAGGGGGGAGGGGGTGCGAACACATTTGAGGGAGAGACAGAGACAGAGTCTGTCAGTAAGAGTGCAGCGGAACACTGAGAGAGAACGAGAGAGAGACACATATGCAATAAGGCTCCTTTCCCTGTCCGATGTCTTGCACCCGACCGCTGGCCTTTTCTTTTGTTTGCCAAAGGAAGGCCCTAAAAGAAACGAAGACAGACATGCAGGCGGATGAAAGCGCGGAAGCGCGAGTGCAGCAAGCAAGCAGCTGAAGAAAGACGAGGAGGGGCTTCTCCCTCCCCCCCCCCAATTCCCCATTCATGATACAGCCAATCACGTAAACGGATACTTGAATGCATCACGATGGCTGATGCAGCTGCGGAAAGAGGGGGAGGCATATTTTGTGCCTGGCCACGAAGCACCGATTGTGTTCCTTTTGGTCCCGGTTATCTTTCTTAGGGAAGTCCTCTACAACAGTGAAAGACCAAGGTCGGTACTTCCGGGCCCATCGTCACTTCACAGCGACCCATTGTCTTGACGACCTCCCTGTCTCCTGGCTTCTTCGTCAAAGCTCGGGGCAGGCGGAGCAAGGATTGTCCATCCCGTGCCATCTGTCTGATACACGGCGGCCAGGTTCTGGGGCCCGATGATGGCCACTTGTTGGAATCCGGATTCTGCGCGTCTTTCTCCTGTCTCTGTTATCAGCGTCAAACAAAGCAAATGCGCTATGACACACGCTGAACAACAAAGTACAGTAAACACAGTGCATGACGTTGTTGACCAGAAACAACTCTCCATTCCTCCATCACAGATGTAAATATTGCCGCCTGTAGTGCATTGTTAGCCCTACGCCCCCGCGCCCTCACCCTTGCCTCTATGCCACCCCAATCAAGAGACAAAAGAAAAGAGACAAAATAGACGGTTCGATTGCCCTTATGACAGACCAGACCAGACCAGAACAGAGCAGGAATGAAGCTGGCTTCATCCTTTTACAACAACACCAGAAAATCCTGCTGGAATCTTGCTCCTCCTCGTCTTCCTCTGTTGGGCCTGAGCTTGATGTCGGCCGAAGCTGCTCTGCTGCAAGCTGCACGTCGCACACGGGATATTATCCTCCTCCATTTTAGCACCCATTGCAAAGATGAAGGACTCCCAGCAGCGCCGAGAAACGGCCCAGCTCTGGAGAGGAGGATTGGCACCGAGGGCTGGTACAGGACCGCCTGGTTCGTCAACTTTGCAGTATTTTCTCTCGCGCCTTGCTTCTCTTACAGTGCGTACACGGGGTCAATGGAGTCCTTCATGGCGAAAGAAACGTATTGAAAAATACAGCTGCTGGACCGAGAAGCTTGCAAGGTCTTCACGTGATTCGGCTTCAAGCCTAAGGCCAAAGGCCAGCACATGTTGGGCTAGTAATGTAAAGATGTTCATACGCATCTGATTCCGTAGACTGGCCTCTCTCCGCGTACATGGCCGTAGACGCCTCTCACCCAAGTCGGGGCTGGAGATGCAAAGATAAAGATATAAGCAATGCTTTGCGCTTCAGGTGTGTTGCGGATGGCAAAGAAACATCGTTTGCCTATAAAGGGAGAATGGGAGTCGGTTTTTTCTGAATCTCCCAGCAAACAGTCCATGTCAAAATATCGGTGTAGCACAAGTACAAGTACCGCTGACGGCTTACGACGAAAGGGCATCACGGCCGCTGCCGCCCTTAGAGTCATGTCCCATATTGCGTGTACCATATACCAGGTCGCATATACTGAGGCCTGCGACTCTGCCTGGGACATCTTGACCTCCCTACACAGTGCGCACAGAACAGCCCCAATCTCCAGCCTCAACGTAAGATGCAGCAGACGGCAAGCTCGCTGCGCGTCAGACAACCTTGCTGTATGCTGAAGTTGTGAAACTGATCGGCGATAGATCTCCCAGGCATTGCGTTGCAGCCATCTGGTCGTCGTGGCGATTTCACCAGCGTCACATGGGGGAGTGCGTGACCGACTATGCCAACACCACTGCTACAGCTGACTGTGTCTATGTGCCGGGTCGTTATCTCGTCTTGATTCATCCTGCCCATTGCTGTGGTAGCTCATGGTGGGCAGCCACGATGGGCCACTGACCAGGTCATGGTATGCCTGACGACGTCATGCCGAGCGTAACGGTATAATGTTTGCACGCTTCTGGCTTGCGCTGTTGTTGCTGTTGTTGCTGTTCTGTGGTTCTTTGGACTTGTGGTCCTGCGGTTCTGTGATTCTACCGGTTGTTAGATACTAGGTGTTCGAGGACGGTGCGGCAGAAAGACCCGTGACACTTGAGCGTATTGGTGGTGGCGTGTGAGACAGCGGCCTGAGAAACAGTGACGATACACACGAGAGCCGGGAGAAACGTTCATAGTTTACCAAGACCTCCCCGTCTTGACACAAGATATACATGTGTCGCAAAGAAAAGCACGTCGAGGCCTTGTCAAGTGAAGAAGGAAGAGAAGGAAGCGGAGTTGACATATCGTGACATAGCTAGGGTTGAGGAGGGTTATACAGCAGTACATAGCACGTGCTAAGGCACGTGACAACTAACCTACTCATCCCGATAAGAGAAAGCGTGATTCCGAGTCCAGCCTGATTCACCCAGGAAATAACCGGGCAAGCGTCGAATTCCTCACCCAAGCTCCGACATCACCAACTTCTGTCCCTCTTCTTTCGAGCGACTTCCGTCTAGCCTTGCCAACCTCAGAGCCTTCTCTCTGTTTTTCTCTTCTTTTCTTTTGCCCCCCCTCCCCTCAAAAATCTTCATAATGAACTCCCTCCGCGTGGCTCGCGTGGCGTTGCGTGCTCGGCCGGTTGCTGCTCGCCTGCCTCTTCAGCGCAGAGGCTACGCCGAGGCTGTCTCCGATAAGGTACGCTTGGTTTATTTTTATTTTTATATTATTTTTTTATATTTTCACTTGTTTGTGTCGGCGGCGAGGCTGCATACCGGGATGCCAGATCTCGAGGCTTTCCGGAGTGATTTTTTCCCGGACGGCCGGGACGCCGCAATTGATCATGGGAGTGGGTTTTTGGCTAACTGTGTATGCGGGTTTATAGATCAAGCTGAGCCTGTCGCTCCCCTTCCAGGTATGAGAAGTGAAAGCTGGGCTTCCTTTCCTTGCCATTTTTTCTGTTTTTGAATCTGCCCCTTGGTGCAATTGGGCTCTTTGGGTTGAGGAATTGGAAAATTGGCGGATATATTTCCCGCTACGAACATGCGATTCGAAGCGACTCTCCCCGAAGTTGATTTTGCAAAAAAAAGGACCGCCAACACCGAATGTGCCGCGCAATGCCAACTATCACCAATCCCGACGACTGTCTCCGATACCCCCCGGATATCTACGGCCAAGCGCACACGATACTCCGGCCAGTTGCATCCGCCAGTAGCCCGAGAACATGACCCGCCCGATGTTTCTATCTCTTGGTTATACCTTGCGAGTTTAAAGAGGCTCCAGCGCTAACTGTTTTATCCCGTGCTCCAGGCCATCTACAAGTCCGAGGATGTCGTCCAGGTCAACATCCCCGCCGAGTCGGGTGATATGGGTATCCTTGCCAACCACGTTCCTTCCATTGAGCAGCTGAAGGCCGGTCTGGTTGAGGTTGTTGAGGAGAGCGGTGCTAACAAGAAGTTCTTCCGTACGTCATGTCCACCCGGCTGCCCCCGTCTGTGCTTTGGCGCCGATGTACCACCCTATTCCAACTCAGACAGACGCACCCAGACTCTATACTAACGATTGCACCCACAGTGTCTGGAGGATTCGCCGTTGTCCAGCCTAACTCGTCGCTGTCCATTAACGCCCCCGAGGCCTACCCTCTGGAGGACTTCTCCGCTGATGCCGTCCGCGCCCAGATCGCCGAGGTCTCCAAGGTCGCCAGCGGTTCGGGTAGCGAGGTCGAGGTGGCCGAGGCCAAGGTTGAGCTTGAGGTTCTGGAGACCCTGCAGAGCCTGCTGAAGTAAATATTGACGGCCAATGCAACAAGGACCGGATTGAATCTGCACTTGATTTGATGATTTGATTTACACGTCTGCCCTCCCCCTCCCCTCCTCCTCCCTTCTTTTATTTTTTTACCATTCTTGGCCGGGTGTTACTCTTTGAATGCCTCCCCCTACGTCCGCCATGATGTGAAAGACCGCAAAACGTCTGTCCGACTGTATGTAGGACGTGTTAAAACCAGGAGAAGTGGATGCGATCTGCTCCCTCCTGCCTGTACAAAATAAGATACAACCGATTCACGCACGCGCTACTGGGCACTGTATAGATCAATGTGTTTATAAAAGTCGTGATATGTTCATTATTTAGAGAATGACTTTTGCAGAGCTATTTATCAAGTCATTGGGGGTGGTGGTGTACAAGATGGAGGGTGAGTGAATGGAGGCTCACGAGATATGTGAATGAGAGCGCGAGCGGGCATTCCAGAGGGGAGATGAAGAAGAAGACGAAGAAGAAGAAGAAACGCAGAAGATTGGGTATATATGGGGTGAGTCCATGTCGAGTACGGATGGGGATGTAGCGGAGAGCTTAGAGAGCTTAGAGAGGGGGGGGGGAAACAAAGAAAGAAGACAAGACGAGGAAGATAGAAAGGTGTGTTTGAGTATGACGGCAGAAGGGGCGGGCGGAGGAGAGGCACCTCTCTCTCTGTCTCTTTTCTTTTTGTCTTTTTTTTTGTCTTCTTCTTTTCTTCAAGACTCCATGGCGGGCATCTCGAACTTCTTGCCCTGGGCCTCGGATGTCAGGACAATTAGCTCCTCGTACATGAGTTTGCGGACTTTTGCGCAGAGTTCGGATGCGTCGTCGGAAGTTAGGCCCTTGGTAGGGATGGGGTCGAGGACTAGGGAGGGGGGGGAGTTGGTTGGTTAGCATGAATAGTTATAGAGAGGTGATAGGCTGGGGAGTAGGCTGGGGAGTAGGCTGGAGAGTAGGCTGGAGAGTAGGTAGAGAGTAGCTGGAGAGTGGACGCAGAGAAAATAATTGTGCTTGCTTACTCTTGACGGGAATACGGCCGGCATTGAAGACCCAGTCCTTGGCATAGAGCACATGGCTGTAGTTGGCCACGACACAGGGCACAATGGGCACACCGGTCTCAATGGCCAGGTGGAAGGCGCCCTTCTTGAAGGGCAGCAGCATGGGCTCCTTGGAGTAGCTGCGCGTGCCCTCGGGGAACATGTAGACGCTCTGGTTGCGGTCCTTCATTTCCTGGCCGGCGGCCGAGATGGCGCCGCGGGCGCCGTGGCTGTTGGTGCGGTTGATGAAGATGGCGCCGCTGAGAGCCATGAACCAGCCGAGGATGGGGACCTTCTTGAGCGAGGACTTGGCGGTGATGCTGCAGTGGGTGGGGAACATGCAGCCCAGCATGAGCACGTCGAGCTCGGTCTGGTGGTTGCCGACGAAGACGGCGGGCCGCACGGTGCCGAGGTGGTTCTTGGGGTCGACGACCTCGAAGGTCAGGCCCAGCAGGGCGCTGCAGATGTGCTTCATGACGCGGCCGCCGAACCACTGGGTGCTGTGGTTCTGGCCGACGATACGCATGACGATGGCGGCGACAAAGCCGGCGGCCGAGGCAATCATGCCGCTCATGTAGACAGCCATCGACCGGGCTAGGAAGCCGGGCTTGGAGAGACCGAGCACGGACAACATGAAGAGCGCAAGAGTGGCCAGTACATAGTACTGGAAGAACGAGACTATCCACATGTCAGAAGCAAGGGAGAAGAAGAAAAGGAGAGAGGAAAAAAAAAGGAGGAGAAAAAGAATGTCGGTGTTATAAAAGAAAGAATTAAGAGGGAAAAAAAAATAGACGAGGATGACGAGGCTGTGGCGGGAGGACAATCAACGAGGTATTGCGGCTGGCCCGTTCGGCGTTTTGGTGGGCGGGATCTGAGCTTTTGGAAAAAAAAGGATTTTTTTGGCGGGGTCTTTTTTTTTTTCTATTTTTTTCTTCTTCTTCTTCTTTTTTTTTTCTTTTTTCTCCCTCTTTTCTGAGTGTTTTTC
>JADILG010000525.1:0-14067 GCA_017591655.1 Thielaviopsis populi
GGGGGTTGAGACTATATTTCTATATATATAGGTGCATGTGTATTGGCGTATCTGCGAGCGCGTCAAGGTAAATAGAAACACAACAAGAAGAGCGCAAAAAAGCCGTGGTATCAATCGAGGACAAGGCGTACAATGACGTTGCGCCTTGCCAGCATGGGTATGTGTGTACATACTTGAAACAAAGGAACAGATGATAAAGAAAGGTCGAAGCAAAGCTCGCGCAAGTGCGTGGAATGTCTTGCTTGGGCTCAGCTGTCTGTGCCACGCATGCACTACATACTACATGCATGCATGCATCCATGTAGTGTTGTGCCGTGGCCCGGCATAAGTTCGGTGTGTAGTGGCCGCCCGGCGTGGGTTCAGAACGCATAAATATCAATGTCAGAGGCTAAATGGATAGGATAAAGACCCTCATGTATGCATTTCTGTAAGATGGAAGGTAAAGAGCCCGGCGGCACCTGAGAACCCGAAAACCTAAAAATGGGGCCTGGAGATAATGAAGGCAGAGAAGTAATCTGTAATTTCCTGGGGTTTCACTTGGAGTGTAAGAACAGGATAGTGAGTTCGGGCCGTACAAGTCATGGGGCATCTTGCCCGACAGTCAAGGCTATGTGGACTTTGTTTTTTTTTTAATATGGAGAATGATGAGAAAATGCGGGTTTCTGTTGATGCGTGGATCTTTCAATGTACTGCAGCTGGTGTTCGTGATAGTGCTGATACTGCAACTGTTGTTGTTGTTGCAGTTCTAATTGTTGTTGCTGATATTGGTACTGTTGCTGCTGCTGCTGCTGCTGCTGCTGCGACGACGACGGCGGCGGCGACAGCGGTGATTGCTGGTACCATGACTGCCGTGACCACTGCTGTGTGTCAACAGAATATGTCGCTGTGTTCAAGACCATTCATTAGCCATCAAAGCACCCATTAAAACGCGCAAGTGGAGGGGAAGTGGATGGGAAGTGGAGGGGGACGATGTGACAAGTTACATACGTGATGAAGACTTTGCAAGTTTCGCATCTGCGATAATGGCAGCGCATGAGCGATTGCCATGTTCATTTGCTGTCTGGTCTGGGGTCAGTCCGTGACTGTCCTTTGCGCTCAGGGCAGCACCATTGTTGACCAGCCAATCGACCATCTGGATCCGGGCCATGCGTGCTGCTATATGCAGAACCGTTTCGTGATTCTCGCCACGAATCTCAGGGCCAATAATTCCCCCACGGGCCTGGAGTTCAGCCATGAGCTCAGTATTGTCGCTATGTGCGGTGATTAAAACGCACGTCTGCAAAACTGTATTCCACTGTTCGCCTCCGGCTACCCAGAAGTCGTGGAGAATAGAGACGGAAGTTTCGTTGTAGGTGCTATTGGGGCACATTTTGTACAATCGTTGCATGTCAGACAGGTGATCTAGTCCCCGGGTTTGCCTGCTGCTGTTGCTGCCGCTCCCATGGCTTAGGCGATGCTTGATACTAGCGTTGGCGCTGGTGTTTTGATGGCTAGATCGACGACGGCCGCTGCTATTTGACAACAGCGGTGAAACAGTGTGTTCAGAGCGGTGGCGATGGTGGTGGTGATGGTGGGAGTCGTGTTCGGAACCGGAGATAGAGTTGGCGACGGAGTTGGCAACAGGGTTGGTAATGGGGTCGGAAAACGGAGCCGGTGGCGGCTGATAAGAGACGTGTGAGGGGAGTGGCGCAATTGCCGAAGCATTAGGCGAATAAGGCTGAGGAGAAGTGGACAAGCAAACGCCGCCCAAGTCGGCGCATTGGCGATGTTGGTCGGCAGTTTGGAGGCCATCATCAAAGGCATGGGGTTTGCTGTCAGAATGCTTGTGTGCGCGATTGCCGCTTAGCCTATTTATAAGGCCTCGCAAGCCTTTCTTTTCAGGCATTGTAGCGATTCTTGGGCAGGGAGCATCTTTCAAGAGGGCAGAAGAAAGAAGTGTGTAGAGGAAGAGGAAAAAGAAGAGGAAAAAGAAGAGAAGAGAGACAAAGAGAAGAAAAGAGAGAGAAAGAAAAAAAAAAGAAAAAAAGAGACTGGAAGAAGAAGAAGAAAAAAAAGAAAGAAACCCAATAATGCCCAAGTTCTTGTACCAACAATGCCGCCGTACGTTGGACCATAGAAGGCTTCTTCTAAGCGGGCAAGTTTGACAGCTACCAAATCCTCTTTATGCTCAGAGCCAGAGAACCAAAAAAAAAAGGTCAAAGAGGGGAACAGCGAGTCAACAAGTCAACGCCTGCAAAGTTGCAGTAGGACAAAAGAACGAGCCGCGGTGACTAGCAGCCCAGGCATATAGTGCATGTGTGCAAACATATCTCCTTGTGCATGCGGGCTTGCATGTATATACATATGTACCAGCGGGAGTGTGGCACACAATTACGCAAGCACAGGCAAGGCAAGGCGGAGGCACAGGCCTGTTTGTTGGTGTGTATATCGATCTCGAGAACAAAGAAAAGAATGCACTTCCTCAGCAGTGAGGGTTGTAGAATGCCGAGAGCCACGGCGATTGGCTGGCTGTTCGATGTTCGAGGGGGACTTGGGGGCTTTGACTCTGGGAAGCCTTATAGCGGGCGGACAGGCCTGAGACATTCTATGTTGTGGTGCGGGACGGGACAAGACAAAGGGCAAGGCCATTAAATGAGTCGTCATGGTTGGTCTAACCTGGCCTGGACAGGCCTGTACGGGCCTGGCACAGTCTTTGTGCTTTGGGGTCCTTTTGGTCAGTGCTGAAGGCTTCTCCATGGCATGGCCTCCAGGGCCGGCATCAGAACAAACGTACAACATACCTAGCCTTGGACCTCCCATTGGCCCCCCGTACGTTCTCCAGCCTCTCTTGTCACATCCATCGCAGTGTGACACAAGTAGATGGGTGCATGGTTGATGAGGATCGAAGCCCTGGGTGTGGCCAGTGGGGGGAGGGAGGGGGGGACTGGTGAGCGTCTGAGGCAAGGCAGGGAAGGTCAGGGCAGAGCAGAGAAGAGCAAGGTTGGTTGTGTATGAATGCATTGGATGGATTGGGCGGATGGATGACTGATCGCTGCATTGCACCATGACACCATGGCTCTATGGCACCACGGTTCCCTCTTTGTCTGGGAGCTATAGCTGTAAAGGCTGAAGCTGCCAGGCCGCAAAGCCGCAAGGCCGCAAAGCTGCAAACGCTGGAAACGCTGCCAAAAAAAAAAAAAAACAGCTCTGCCGACAGCTGTCAGAATGTCAGCCGGCAGCTGCCACTGCAACCTCACGCTTGGGCCCCACTATTTGCTTTTTCTGGACCATTCACACGTTACTGTTTTTGGCTGCCAAACTTTCGGTCTAGACTAACTTGAAGCCTATTGCGAATTGCGACAAACACCAGAAAAAAAACAAAAGAAGAAAAAAAAAAGTCTTCACTGAAATCCAGCAGCCTATTTTTTTAACCCGAGAAAAGGCATTGGCAGCACTTTGTTGATCGTGCTTTTATCGCTGCCGCCTGCCGCCTGTCGCCTGTCGCTGCTGCTACACCGGATCTGCTTTACTGAGCAACTAAACTCGACAAGATCTATCGAGATTACATAACCACCACGGCTTGTCTCGGCTTGGCTTCATCATCAAGCTCACACCATTCTTCCTTCTTTCACTTGCCGCTCCCACTTAACGTCGCCTACCCCCTCGCTTCCATTCTCTGCGAGTCTGTCGCAGTCACATCACACCACTAATGGCCGACTCCGAACACCGCCCCAAGCGCTCGCGCTTCGACCAGACCGAGCCCGAACCCAAGCGCGCCTCTCGATTCGACCGTCGCTCGCGTTCTCCCGTCTCCAGACGCTCCGAAAATCGAGAGCGCAGCCCGCAAAATATCAAGGACGACGCAAAGCCCGCCGATGCTCCTACAGATCCTGCTGCTGCTGCCGGTAAGAAGACCTTGCCTGATTCCCATTCTGGCCCATTGTTATCTGTCTGGCGGGGGCGGGCGAGCAAGGGAGGACGCCAGCCTCCGGAGGCCTGTTGCACAATCATACTACTACGTCTCTTCTCCTCCCTTTCCCCTCCCTTGCCCTCTCCTTCTTCCTGCTAGCTCTAAATCTCGACACTAACCCTCTCACGTAGCTGCCGCCGCTGCTCGGATCAACGCCTCCCTCCAAGCCAGACGTGGAGTCCAACAACCTGACGTGCCGGCCTCCAAAGGCTCCGACAGTGCCACCGCGTCTGTCAGTGGTGATGGCCCCATTCGCGAGGAAATATATGTGGCCGATGGGGACTTCATCAAGGATATCGAAATCAACGACTACAAGACCCGCTTCCTCGTGACCAAGGGCTCGGTGCAAGCCCAGGTATGCTTCCCGTTCTCGCCTCAGTGCTTTCATCTCAACTCGGGCTAGCTACTAACCAAATTGTCTCTGCAGATCAAGGAAGAAACCGGCGCTGATATCACAACCCGCGGAAACTATCTGCCCGACAAGAGCATGGCTACTCCGTCTGTATGTTATTGCCCAACTTTCTCTCTCAACCAAACTTCATCTTTGACGACCAACTAATGGCCATCGTCCCACTATTAGAAACCCCCGCTGTACCTACACATTACCAGCACTACCAAGGAGGGCCTCGAGAAGGCCGTGGCCAAGATTGAGGGCATGCTAAAGCAGGAGCTGCCCAATCTTGTGGATGAGCGTCGTTTCCGTCGTCGTGAACCCCAGGAACAGGTCGAGCGCGACGAGTTTGGTAGAGTAAGCACCCTCCCCCCCCCCCCCCCTCTCATTCTCACCATTCCCTCCAGCCAGTAACCCACTAAATCGGTCTTCTTCCCAGTACTAATACACCTGACAGCGCAAGTGGCCCGAAGCCAAAATCCCCATAGTACTCGAGCCCCTTCCAGGCTTCAACTTGAGGGCCCAGGTAGTCGGTCAAGGCGGTCAATATGTGAAGCACATCCAGAATGAAACTGGATGCCGTGTTCAAATCAAGGGCCGTGGCTCGGGATATCTGGAGCAATCTACTAATCAGGAAGCTGATGAGGACATGTTTCTGCATGTTGCGTAAGTCGACACATTCCGCCTTTTTCTTTTCTGCCGCTGCCTCCTGGCTTTCAGACTAACCTATGTCTCCATACAATAGTGGTCCCGACCCTATCAAGGTTGAAGAGGCCAAGGCTCTCTGCGATGACTTGGTTGCCAGCGTCATGCAACAATACAAGGACTTCAAGGCCCGTCCTCCTAGACAGTTCAACCGGGGCTATGATGACAATCAGTTCGGCAGCGGGCCCCGCGGCGGTGGCGGTGACCACTACCGCGGTCGTGATCACGATGGTGGCCGTGGTGATCGCAGTAGCTACGGTGGCAATCGTGGTGGCGGCCGCTACCAGGATCGCAACGACAGAGATGGCTACCACCGCGATGGACCGCGTGACAGAGACAGAGACAGAGACAGCCATCGGGGCGATTATGGCCGTGGAGGCTACGACCAGACCTCGTACCAGCCTCGCGATGCCCATGCCCATGGGGCTACTGACCCTTCCCAAGCCGCAGTGGCTTCGGCAGCTTCTGCCTCGACAATGGACCCTGCTGCGGCTGCTGCTGCTGCGGCCGCGACAGATGCCGAGGTTGCTGCCCAGTATGCCCAGTATTATGGCGGCCAAGACCCGTATGCTGCCTACGGTGGCTACACTGCGTAAGTTGGAGTTATTTCATGGATTTCTTTTTCGTCTTTTCCATGGGCCTAAGTCACTAACACACATATGTACAGTTATATGCAGTGGTATTATGCTGCGGCTGCAGCTGCCCAGCAACAACAGCAGCAGCCTGCTCCCCCCTCGGGATCCCCTCCTCCCCCGCCGCCACCAGCCGAATCCGCCCCCCCTCCTCCGCCCCCATCATCGGCTGCCCCTCCTCCTCCTCCTGGTGCTTCCGGCTCTGGCAGCTATGGCTCGGTATGTTGTTGATCTAACACGACAAGCGTAACAATGAACGGCCTGGTTTTGGCTTACTGACTCGCTTTTTGTTTATGTGGTCTAGGTTCCTCCTCCGCCCGGCTTGTAAAACGGGTCCAAAGTAGCAAGCAACCTGAACGAGTGGGCATGGTCTTTTATCTCGTCGATTTTGGCTGTGACCAACAATTTGCTTATTCGACCTCTGTTCTTTCGTCAACACTCGAAACGCTTGAGAGCGAAGAAAAGAAAAAGGGATAGTTGGGGTATACGTATTCTATACTGTGTTTCATGGGCTGCTCACCTTTAGCATCGGACCGGACTTTCTTTTTCTCTTCCCCGCCCGTTTCGTTTCTTTTGTTTTTGTTTTGTTTAATATCTTACGCTACAGCCTCCCGCCATGTCGTGCCTTTGTTTCTCTTCCGTGTTGAACTTTGACTTTTCTTCTCTCTCACAGATGTCCTTCAGCTTATATCCTTTGAGTCCAGCTTGAGAGGTATCGCGGCCTTTATTCTACAACCATTTGTGTGGTACAGTACTTCCCGGGAGTACATGCCTTGTCTCTGTGGTATGTACACATCTTCCCTATCCCTTCCAGCAGTCAGCTGTAAGTTTTCGAGCACATGTGTTTGTTGGTTGTTAGCAGTTGACGAGCAGCGGTCTTTTCCGGGGTGTTTGCGCAAGACGCGCAAGCGATTTGAGCCGGGGCTCAAGTAAAGCTCCGAGACCTTGCCTAAAGACAGGCAGTCGACTAGAGATGTTAACCAATATTCCATATGTATGCTAATCCCGGCAGGCTTGACGTAGAAGTAGAGTAATGCAACATCAGATTCAAAAGACATGATGTATCTAGGGTTTTCCTAGGGTCTGTATGACGACACCGACCATAAGTATCGTAACATATTGTACTACCACAAGTTGGAGATGCAAAGCTTCAAGACAAGCTCAACCTAAATCTCCACTTCAGTTCTGCACACCTTGATCATCACTCAACCAACTGCCATGTTTTGATTGCAAATGGCTGCCAGAAGCTTACTTGCCCGCACACTTTCTCGCCCTAGAGCCATCGCCGCTTTATTTCCCCATCAATACACGTCAAGTCCAGCCTACTTTAAAGGTCCTACCATTCAAGCTCTCGCCAGAGCTCCCGTCAGAGCCATGCATATCCAAGCCATCCCCATGTTTACCGACAACTATGCTTATCTGCTAGTCGACGAGGCCACCCGCGATGCAGTGATCATCGACCCCTCGCAACCGTCCACTGTTGCGCCGATTCTGCACTCCAAAATCGCCGCCGGCGACATCAACCTCACCGCCATCGTCAACACACACCACCATCACGACCACGCCGGCGGCAACCTTGAGCTACGCACACTGCTCAGCCAGCCTGACCTGCGTATCTTGGGTGGCGTGCAATGCCAAGCCGTCGACCACACGCCCGCGCACAGCACCACAGTCCCGCTCGGCGCCAGCGTGCAGCTGACCGCGCTGCACACGCCGTGCCACACGCAGGACTCCATCTGCTGGTACGTGCGCGACACTGCCGCCGGTGCACCCGAGCAGCGCGCCGTCTTCACCGGCGACACGCTCTTCATCGGCGGCTGCGGCCGCTTCTTCGAGGGCTCCGCGGCCGAGATGCACCATGCGCTCAACAAGGTGCTTGCGGCGCTGCCTGACGACACGCGCATCTACACCGGCCACGAGTACACGCAGTCGAACGCGCGCTTTGCGCTGTCGGTCGCCAACACGGCCGAGATCGAGGCGCTGGCGGCGTTTGCGCAGGCCAACAAGGTCACGCAGGGCCGCTTCACGCTGGGCGAGGAGAAGAAGCACAATGTGTTTATGATGGTGGATGATGAGCGAGTTACCTCGGTAGTGGGAGAGACTGAGCCCGTGGCAGTGGTGAAGAAGCTGAGGGCAATGAAGGATAGCTTTCGGTAGAGAAAGGTTGGCAGAGATGAAGTTGTAACCCTAGATAAACCCTAGTTTGCAGCTGATGACGCTGCCGCTTTGTATAGCTTCGCCCAAAAAAAGGCCCCTGTCAACCTCCATCACGATCAACATCATGAAGCTTCACATGTATTCTTTCCGAGCATATACCCAACCGCAATGAGTCATCATCGATATCCATCCACAGACCCTACACGCGAGCCACACTCACTCTCGCTCAAGGTCCTGCGGTACGCAAATCAACGCCGCCCACCCCCCCGTCTCTCTAAACCCCCGGCCTTGCCTTTATCTAACCTGCTCTCCCACCCACAGCCTCTCGCGACCCTCCCTCTCGCGCCAAACCCCGCTCACCAAGCCAACCTCCGCCGCGCACCATGACCATCTCCCTACGCCCATGGTCGCCTCGCTCGCTAGCCCTGCCGACCCGCCATCCACCTCGGCCTCACTCTTTTCCCCGCTCGCCAGCCTGCCGCAGTCGTTTGGCGCCGCGTACGTCGGTGAGACCTTTAGCTGCACGCTGTGCATCAACCACGACGCGCTCGATACGCTGCTCCCGCCGCCACCGACCGCTGCCGCCCCGGCTGCCAGCCTGTCTGCAGACGCCCCCGGCCGCGAACCGCGCAAGAAAACCATCAGCAACGTCCGCATCGAGGCTGAGATGAAGACCCCCGGTACGTCTTCGACCGTGCACAAGCTCGAACTCATGCCCGCATCGCCCGCCTCGCCTGTCTCGCCTGCCGCCGTCTCCAACCCCAAGCACTCTGATACCGCAGCCAGCACAACCACCGCCACCCCGCAACAGCAGCAGGGCGTCGACCTTGCCGCCGGCCAAACACTGCAGAAAATCGTCAGCTTCGATCTGCGCGAGGAAGGAAACCACGTGCTCGCCGTCAGCGTCAGCTACTACGAAGCAACGGACACAAGCGGGCGTGCGCGCACCTTCCGCAAGCTGTACCAGTTCATGTGCAAGGCGGCGTTGGTCGTGCGCACCAAGACCGGCCCGCTGGCCCTGGGCAAGGCGCCCGGCCGCGCGCGCCGCTGGGTGCTGGAAGCACAGCTGGAGAATTCGGGCGAGACGCCCATTCTACTGCACAGCGTGGGGCTGGATGTCGAGGGCCAGCTGTTGTACGATGATTGTAACTGGGAGGTTGATGGCAGCGGGGGCAACAGCCACGGTAGAGGGCGCAGTGGAAAGGGAGCGCAGGAGGACAACGAGAAAGAGGAAAGGGATGAAGGCCAGGCAGAAATGAGGGCGGGGATCAGCCTGGCGGGACATCGGCCGGTGCTCGGGCCAAAAGAGGTGGAGCAAATCTGTTTTATAGTGCGAGAGGCAGAGCCCGGATCAGCAATTGTGAGCAAAGACGGGAGAGTTGTGTTGGGGGGGCTGCGGATTGGGTGGAGGGGTGAAATGGGGAGCAGGGGATCATTGACTACCGGTAAGCTGAGCGTGAGGTCACGATGAGGCACGGGTTGGGAGCACGATGGTGAAAGTGTATTACATTAATTATCCTCAGATTGTGTTTGGCTTTACTGCGTAGAGTGGGTATCTTCTGATTCCCCGAGATCGTGATATCGTAAATGAGCCGGCAGGGCAAACTGCAAAAAGCGGCGTCCACACAGTGGACAAAGGGTCAGCAGGCCCTCTTCATCACTCTCTATGTCAGTTGTATCTTGCCATAGATGTAGTCCCTCGCCATTGCCTATGGCTTCACCGGCACTCTTGCCTTCCTCATCAAGCTTGCCATCTATATCCCTCTCTGCAAGTTTGAACGGTCGCAGCACCTCACTTTGCCGTTGAAACATGCGCGCAATATCCCGGCTAGAGCCTGGGACTCCACGGACATCGGCGGCAGCTATGGTTATATTCGACACGCATACGTTTAGCAATACGAGCTGCCATTCATTGTCGGCGATGTCAAACTTGCGCAGCAGGCCCTTGAGGGACTCTTCGACGAGTCGTGAAGCGAGCAGCTGTGGTGATTCGTCGAAGTTGAACAAGAAGTTGGGAAGTGGCTGTGAGCGCGAGACGCGATGCTTGTATGCCTCGCTTATGGATTTACCAGGGGCGGCGTTTTTGAGGGAGAGTCGGAGGGTCTTGGGCTTTGCCAGCCAGCGACGTCCAGTCACGGTGGTGCTGTTGTGAGCATTTTCGCTGACTTCATGGGCGGATTCAAGCAAATCCGTTCGCATGCGCCTTATTAGAGACACGGACAGCTTGTATAGCTCCTGATAGATGCGCTCGATGCCGCACAACTGGCGATACGAGTCTTCGATGCTAATTTGGGTGGGCAGGCCTGCATCGTCTTTAACAGGCGTGTTGTCGACGCCGTGCAACAGACCCCAAATACGATCACCGATTCCATGCTCAGCACCAGGCCCAGCAAGGATTTTCTCGAAGAGTGCAGGTGAGGCATTGGGCAGGTTGCGGATGTCCGAGACTGTAAGCTTGTTGTTGTGGCTGGAGCTGGGATCAGGACCGTCGGGGGGGTAGACGAGATGTTGCAGGGAATTTTCGATCCGCGATCCAATGGCGGGGATCTGTCGCAGTGTGAGTTTATCCATAAAGCCCACGGCAGCCTCATGGGACCATACAGCCAGGGTTGTTTGATTTCTTGGCTTGTGCTTGGTGCCGGCAATTTTGCTGAGCAGCTTGTTTGTGGCAATGCCACAGGCACAGGTGAAGCCACATTCGTCCTCGAGTTTCTGGCGGAGGAACTGGGCCAGGTGGGAGCCTAGGAGTAGGCGCAGCGGCACCACTTTTGATGGGTGGGCGGGTGAGATCGAGGTGGCGGACGAAGATAGAGCGTGGCTGAGGGCCTCCTCGATAGGTATGCCGAGGACAGGGCCACAAAATGACGTCAGGTCACATGCAAAGCCATGCTGGGGGTTTTGGCGAGAGAGGTGGAAGAATGAGTTGGCAAGATTTTCAAGGTTGAGGCATGAGATGTTGTAATCGATCATGTCAGTGACGTCTAGTCATGTGACAGGCGAAGGGTGTCAGTGGCAGAGTTGGAGTCCTCTTTGGTTGGGATCGTATTCAGCTGGTCTGGGCTGGGCTGGGCTGGGCAACTCACCCAAAAACACCTCATCAAGACCAAGCCTCTCGACCTTTGCATTCCATGAGATGGCAGCCAGTACAGCATACAGGGCTTTGCTCTCGTTTCGAAAGAGGGTCAAGTCCTCGCCATCGACAACAACCAGGTCGGGGCAGGCCTTCCGGGCTTCATGCAACAAGGACAGCTTTTTGACACCGCGCGCGCGGGCTACATAGTTGCACGTGGCAATGATTGATTTTTGGCGGACGGCGAGAGGTTTTGATTTTAGCGACGGGTCGTGCTTTTCGAAGACAGAGGCATAGAAGCAGTCGTAGTCCTGGAGAGGGAGAATGAGTCAGCAATCAGTGTGGGGAGTTGGTGCGACGTGGATAGGGTGAGTGGTTTTCTTGGGGCGGGCGACCTCACAAAATGCAGAATCAGCCGGTCGTCGCTCCGGCGCGGCGGTCTAGTGTTGACTTGGAATCCATGGGCGGTTCTAGACTTGGCCTTGGTAATTTTAGTGGTAGTGGTAGTGGTAGTAGTAGAGCTTGTGCTTGTGCTTATGCTGGCGTTGGTGTTGGTATTGGTGCTGGTCGCAGTGCTGGTGCTGGTGCGGGCTTGTGCGGGCAAAGATGCCGTGGGAACGAGACTCGGACTCGCATGCGGCCTCTGCATATCATGGCAGGCGGCGTTATAATAAGAGCTGCTATTGATGTGGCTGCTGTTATTATTATCACGGGTTTGGTGGTCGGGGTTGCGTCTGTGGAGTTGGTAGGCCATGTGGGAGCCAGGACAGGAAGAAGCTTGTATGCTTATGCTGTACAGTCAGGGCAAGCCAAATAAAAGAAGGTAGTTAGTTAGCAGGTGAGGAAACAAAGAAAGAAACAAAGCCTGTGCAGTAAAGCAAGGGAAGTTTGGCAGGCAAGGCTAAAGCCGAGTCCAGCAAGCTAGCAAGCTGTCCAGAAAATAAAAAAAAAATTTTAAAATATTTTAAAATACACAAAAATCGAGGTGTGGCCTCCCATTGGTCGGTGCGCTGTTTGTTCTCGGTGCTCGCCAGAGCCCCATTCAAAGCTCTTTTTCGCTACTTTTTTTTTGGGGGGGGGAATTGTCAAGCCGCAGTTTTGGCAGAAGCTTTTTACGGGTGTGTTTTTTTTTTTCGCTTCTTTTCTTTTCTTCCATTTTTACCTTTTTTTGCTGGCTTTTTAGAACATTGTCAATGCCATTTTCAGGAGAAAAAAAAAAGATAGAACAAAAAAGAAAGTCGGGTTCGTTATTTGGTATGCTTGTTCCATGACAGAGAAACAAACTGCCAATCAGTCAATCAATCAATCAATCAACCACAAGGTTGTTTACAGTCTTGCTGTGTTAGGGTTAAGACCAGCCCTCCATTGTGTCTCCACAAAATACAATGTGCCGTACCTACGTAAAAGCCCAGTCCGCTATGCTACATCCAATTTGACTCTCAAGAGACACGGAAATTCTCCTCGACCCTGCAATCAAAAGCCGCCTGCACAATCAGACCCTTCCTGCCACATCCAATAGCATTGAACGGGAAGGCAGCAGGCATAGCAACACAGAAAGTGTCGCATCTGACAGCCCGGGGGGAGGCGCGGGGACCGGGGGGGGGAAGGGCAAGAAGGGAGAAGTATAGTATAACTACCACCACTACTACTACTACTACTCCTTGAGAGAACAGACACGCGAAATCCAATCCTGAATTTGGCTTATTGGTCAGAGAAAAAAAAAGAAAGAAAAAAAAAAGAAAAAGACCGATAATTGATTGGCCCCTCCATTCTTGCGTTACCCCCTTAACCCATCTAAGCCCTGGCTAGCGAAAAGAAAAGAACAAGGGAAAGAAGAACAAGAAGTGAGTTCTATTTATAGAACATTGGGAGGAGGGTAGGAAGGGAGGGACGCAAAAGATGGAGGAGGCCCACTATTTGGGGTAGACCAATCAAGATTGGGAAGGAAAAAAAAAGAAAAAAAAAGAAAAAAAAAAGAGTTCACTTAATAACTCGCCTGGGCTTCCTAAAAGAGTACCGAATGCCCGAAAAGACGGGACTCGGGGGAGGGGGGGGGAGGGGAGCGGAGGACGGAGGACTAGGACAAGGAGGACAAAGAAATAAGGGTCTGTGGGTGTCTGTGTCTGCAACGTCTGTGTCTTGAAATGTCTGAAGTTTGCTAGTTTGAGAGTGTTTTTTTTCTTCTTCTTCTATCTTCTCTTTTAGGATATTTTTCCCTAGCAAGTTTCTGCTTTTCTTTTTTTCTTTTCTACTTCTGGACTGGACTGGCTTACCTGTGGGCGCAAAAGGCTTGTCAACTTTTGAGTGTGGGTTGGTGTGAGCCAGCCAGCTCCACTGTGATATACTATGAATAGCTGGAACCTCCATGTACGTGCATGTGCGTGTTGTATGTTGCATGTACGTGTACATCTGTGCACGTGCGCGTACACACACACACACACACATACACACACTTGTGCTGCCGTGTCTCCACAGAGACAGACATCGTCTTGCTTGCTTGCTCTCTGCTTTTTGTTCTCATTCTTATCCTTCTTTCATTTCTTTCACTGCCGTTCAATTAGCGTCCCTACACCATTATTATTTTTTCTCATGTTCATTTCGTTTCTCGCTTCTATGCGAAACAAAACTCCCCGCTCACCCACTAATGTCCAATATCCAGAGTCATCATATCACCTCTTTATTCCCCTTTACCTCCTTGTGCCTAGGTAATGTAGATGGGAGATAATATGCAAACGACGATCAGGAGTATGTCTCTATGCGAGCCTGGTGATGTGGAGATAAACATGTGTGTGTGTGTGTGTGTGTGTGTGTGTGTGTGTATGTCTGCGTGCTTCTCTCTCTCTCTCCCTCTCTCTCTTGTTTTTTTTTCTAGCTGGTGTCTAGTAGGCCAATGCATAAATGAAAGAGCAATCAACGGAACGAACCTGTTCAAACTTACTTAGACGCCGTCGTTATTCCTTTGGGGTTCTTGGCTGTTGTGATTGGTTGGACTGACAAGACATACCCCACTTTTATATCTTCCCACTTGTTCCGTTCTTTCGCCCCGCCGAAGATTAGCCAGAATTGGCCGACGACTAACACATACGAAAAAAAAAAAAAAAACAAGTCCAGCGGGGTTACCACCCCCAGGGGAAATAAAATGCACAAAAAAACGAAAAACAAA
>JADILG010000526.1:0-16322 GCA_017591655.1 Thielaviopsis populi
AGAGGCATATGCGTGTGTGTGTGTGTGTGTGTGTGTGTGTGTGTGTGTGTGTGTGTGTGTGTGTGTATGTGTGTGTGTGTGTGTGTGTATGTGTGTGTATCGAAAGTGGCGTAGCAAACAATCAGCAAGACGGGCGAAGATAAAGGCGAGGCAAGAATCGCATTAGCCGATGAATAGAGCAGCAGAAACAATGAAAGCAGGGGCGCTGTTGATGGCTGACTGCTGATGGCGTCGGTTTTGGCGTGTTGGAGGAAAGTCGGACGTCGAATGCAGAACAGCGCAGACGATTGTTGGCTTTGTGGCCTCGGTTGAAGAGAGAAAGAGAAAAAAAGAAAAAAAAGCGCCAAAAAATGAAGGAATTATTTCCTGGCGAATTAATGTGGGGAGGGGTACATGATACAAGCAAGAAGAGAAGCAAAGTAGTTTCCTCTCTTTTCCCGCTCCAGCGTTTGCTACAGCGTTTGTTCTTTCGATGCCTTCTAATGTCTTGGAAAATTGTGGCCTTTTTGGGCATCATGCATGCTGTTGCAGGGCCAGGGGAGGGGGGCTGCTGTCCCTGCGTCCAGGCCTGCCACGGGGCGAGCTACAGGGCTAGCCACAGAGGGGTATCCACTGACACACCGGGCTGGCCACAGAGGAGCACCCACTAAGCCACAGGCCCTGTGGGCTGCGACGCCCCCGCCCCTCCTGCTCTATAGGTGACTTGTCTTGGAAAATACAGGCGGCCTGGACTGTCCATCACTGGCCCAGTACATGTGTAGTGGAGGGGCGCTTCCTTTTCCCCCCCCATCCCATCATGATTGCATATCCCACCAAAGAAAAAAAAATGACAATATATGAATCTCATCTTCAACTTCAACTTCAACTTCCCATCGCCCGCCGTCTTCATATTCCCTCCTAATAACGAGCCACCTCTCCCCTCCTCCTCTTCCTCTTCCTCTTCCCCTTCCTCTCCTCACTCACACACAATGGCCGACAAGCTGGAAGCCCGCCCCAGCGGCGCTGCGGCTGCTGTCCTTGTGCAGTCAGATGAAATGCCCGCAGACGCCCAGAAGGTTGAAGAGCTGGATTTCAACAAGATCAAGGGTCCCATTACAGCAGAGGATCTGCTCAGCGGCATGACCAACATGGGCTTCCAGGCCTCGTCTATCGCAGAGGCAGTGCGCATCATCAACGGCATGGTGAGCCAACAACTCCAGCACGGCTCTTTCGCATCCCCCATACTGACATCATCTCCCTGCAGCGAACATGGCGTGACCCCGAAACTGGCGACAAAACCACCATCTTCCTAGGCTATACCTCCAACCTGATCTCTTCCGGTCTTCGCGGTGTCTTGCGCTGGCTGGTAGAGCACAAGCATGTCAGTGCCATTGTTACCACGGCCGGCGGTATTGAAGAGGACTTCATCAAGTGTCTTGGCGATACCTACATGGGCTCTTTCTCCCACGACGGCGCCACCCTGCGCAAAAAGGGTCTGAATCGTATTGGCAATCTGATTGTTCCCAACGCCAACTACTGCGCCTTTGAAGACTGGATTGTCCCCATCTTGGACACCATGCTCGAGGAGCAGGAGGCCAGCAAGGGCACCGAGGACGAAATCAACTGGACTCCCAGCAAGATAATCCATCGCCTGGGCAAGGAGATCAACGACGAACGCTCGGTATACTACTGGGCATGGAAAAACGATATTCCCGTCTTCTGTCCGGCTCTCACAGATGGCAGTCTTGGCGATATGCTGTACTTCCACACCTTCAAGACCTCCCCACGGCAGCTCAAGGTTGACATTGTCGAGGACATTCGCAAGGTCAACACCATGTCTGTTCGCGCCAAGCGAGCTGGCATGATTGTTCTGGGCGGTGGCATTGTCAAGCACCACATTGCCAAGTAAGTCTCAGTCACAACTCTTTCCGTGGACCTGGTGCCAAATGCTTGTGACTAACCATTTTCATTTCTCTCTCGCTCTCGCTCTCCCTCTCCAGTGCCTGTCTAATGCGCAATGGTGCTGAATCGGCTGTGTACATCAACACTGCTCAAGAGTTTGACGGCAGTGATGCGGGAGCCCGTCCCGACGAAGCTGTCTCTTGGGGAAAGATTAAAATTGGCGGTGACTCTGTAAAGGTACTTGTAAATGCGGCCAGAAATCGACCCCAGGCCATGTATCCTGTCCCCCTGCATCTGTTTCTCGGAGGAACGACTAACAACAAATTCCACAGGTGTATCTTGAGGCCACCGCATGCTTCCCTCTGATTGTAGCAAACACATTTGCGAAAGATCGCGAGAACTAGATCTTGTATGCTTCTAGCCAAACCAGATGGGCCAACGAGCATAGAGATCCGTTGGCACTGCACATGTCAGACAAAGTACCAGAAGTAAAAGGCTGCGTAGAACATTGAACAGATACCCTAAAAGACGACAGGAAAAATACATCAAACACAAACACAGAAGAAGTTCGCGCATTGTATGTTCACATCAAGTGCAGGGCGTCAATCCCATTTTCGCACCATGTCGTCACTCATCATTAGGGTTAATAGGGTTAATCATGCTTCCCTTTAAAAACACACATGATATAACGCTCAAGCTTTTTCTTGCACATTCTCCAGCCAAGAATCATCGTCACCAACACTTTGATCGCGACCCCTAAATCAAAGCCCATACGAACGAGCGCATTTCACCATGTCGGCAATATACAATCTCGAGCCTCAGCCGACGGCGTCGGCCATTATCCACACAACACAGGGCGAACTTTCCATCGAGCTTTGGGCCAAGCAGGCGCCTTTGGCGTGTCGCAACTTCTTGCAACTTTGCCTTGATGGCTACTACGACAACACTATCTTCCATCGCCTAGTGCCTGGTTTTATTCTGCAAGGCGGCGATCCCAGCGGTACGGGAAACGGCGGCGAGTCCATCTACGACAGTGGTGAACTTGGCGGAGAATTCGATGTGTGGCCAATGGACCAGCGTACCGGGCGCAACGCCGGGCCGATGGGCGTTGGCTTCAAGGACGAGTTCCACTCCCGCCTAAAGTTCACGCGACGCGGCCTTTTGGCCATGGCGAACGAGGGCAAGCCCGACACCAACGGCAGCCAGTTCTTCTTCACACTAGATACAGCAGATGAGCTCAATGGCAAGAACACTCTGTTTGGAAGAGTGATTGGCGACACGATATATAACCTCATCAAGATGGGCGAGGCTGAGCTTATTGAAGGCTCTGAACGTCCCATGTACCCCGCCAAGATCAACCACGTGGAGATTCTTGTGAATCCGTTCGAGGGTATGACCAAGCGTGTGAAGATTGCAGCGCCCCTCCAGAAAACCGTCGTGGTAGAACGCAAAAAGAAGCGCAAGGGCGGCAAACAACTACTGAGCTTTGGCGATGAGGAGGGTGACGATAACGAGGACTCTCACTTGCCCAAGAAGAAGAAGTTTGACTCGCGCATCGTAATGGATATTGACGAAGACAAATCCAACACATTACCGGCGCCTGCACCAAAAAAGTCCAAGACGACAAAGCGTGAAAAGACCATGGAAGAAGTGGCTGATAAGTCTGCCGAACAAGTACCAGAACCCGCGAAGAAAAGTACACCACCGATCGACACCGATTCCAAGGCCGCCAAATCCCGCAAAAACGCATCCTCGGATATGGCCATGGACAAGTCCAAAGTATCACCAGAGCCCGAGCCGAAGCGAAAAACTGCATTGGAAAAGACGCGCGATGAAATTGCTGCTCTTAAAGCATCGATAAAACAATCACACGAAACAAATGTGGCCGAAGAAAGGGAAACCAGAAAGTCGGCATTGGAGAAGATGATCCCCGAAAAGTCGGTCAAGGGACGCCGAAGAAGACCTGCCGGAGAAGGTATTTCAGACAAAGAAGAGCGGCAAGCTATGAGTTTCGTGAAGAGCTTCCAAGCCAAACTTGCCTCCATTTCTGGCGAATCCAAGACTACATCTTCCGACAAGCCTCAAGAACAGTCTGGCGCTAGCGCTACTACGGATGACGCCGATGAAGAAGAAGCAGCAGCTTGTGACTTGCACTACATTCCGAATTGCGAGAGCTGCAGGGCCTGGGACAAGCAAGACGAGGCGGAGGAGAGCGATGATGAAGGCTGGATGGACCATTCGCTGAGCTTTGCAGCAGACAAGCTAGGCAAGGATCTGAGTTACCGCAAAAAGGCAGAGGAGGAGCTGATTGTGATAGATCCGCTGGCAAAGGCGCGCAACTTGAAAGATGAGAAACGCGCAGAGAGGGACAGGAGGGGTGGTGATAAGTCCAGCAGGGCGTGGGATCGGCAACGCAATGCGCAAATGGCGCGGAACGCCGGACTGGTGGGCCGGGCGGCCAAGTGAGGCAGAGGCAGAGGCAGGGGCAGCAGACCCAGCCTTGGGTGTGAACCATATGTAGCTGGCATAAAGAACCAGAACCAGACAAACAAAGACATGAGTGTAAGCGAAAGGCGATGCTGTGACGGTAAGGATGGCAACTCCAGACGACTGCTTAGAGTTCTAGATTTCTGTGTGAGATGCGGATTCTATATCCATCTCTCTAATAGATAACCGCATGCGATACGTCACTTTGACAGGTCGTTCCTTATATTCGCAGGGCTCTACTTTGCACATTATCAGAGAGCTGTGACGTAATGAGATCAGCAGCCGTAGTATAACAATCAATTGAAGCTGCACACGACATTTTCAACAGGTCTGCTACTCTGCCCTGTTCTTCCCCATCACACTTCAGCCTGAGACTGCAAGCAGGTCGGCGATGCCGATGAAGCAAACACGCATGGTGACAAGAACGCCAACAGCTGGAGAACCAAGCCGGTCTTCTCTTCTTCCGGCAGCCCAGGACACGGTAATTTTAATAATTTTTTTTAAAAAAAAAAAACAGGAACCAAGCTTTGCAGATAATAACAATAGCTGGTCCGGGGTCAAGCCAGGCGCACAGACCCCAGAGTAGACGATGATGGCCAGCACAGGGAAGCGATTCTGTGCGTGTCCACGAGCTTCGGCTTGGTTCTTTGAGGTTCTGCGGCCATCTACGGTGTGGGCCGGGATGCTGGGGATGTTGGGGCCGGGCTGGACGTGGATGAAAGACCGGAATGGGCGATGGAAGTGATGTGCTACACAAGATATGTATGCTGCTAGTGTTAGCAATAAGACAGGTTCGCACAACGTGAATTGAGGGGTAGGGCACATCCCGGGCATTCGGCTCTCGCCTTTTGCCACATAGTCGAAGCCTGACAATGAAGGCAAGCCAGCCGCCGGCCGCGCTTCTTTGTTGATGGCAGAGATGCACGATGGCAGGTTTGGTGGCGCCGCGTTGCACAAGAGCTGTCAGAACCTTTTGCCGACGATTTGCTAGCGACAGGCTGCCCCATCAAGGCGAAGCTGAAATCCTGCCACCAAATAAATAGCAAACCTTAATTTTGGGTGGTTCTTTTATCGTGCCAGCCTTGCGTGTCTTGTATCACACAACCTTGCCCAGCCTTGCAGTTGTTTTTTTTTTCTTTTTCTTTTTTTCTTCTTGCAGCGCTCGCTCAGCCTTGCGCTGCTTCATCGCTCTCACTCCCACTCTCACTCTCACTCACCCTCACCCTCACTCTCACTCTCATCTTCACTTCTTCCCTCACTCATCTTCTGCGCGATCTGTTAGTCCTCTATCTTCTTTTTCTGTCTAGGTCTCGCTGTCTCATCCTAAATTCCCAAAGCTTTTCATCCTAGGCCACCCATGCCAGACTTTTCACCCACCCTTCCCTGCAGCGAGAGAACAGGCCTACCGATTGACTGACTGACCCTAAGCTCAGACCCTTTCTGATCTCCGACAATTGTCTCATCACGACCTATCATTGTTGCTCGCTACAGCACAGCATTTAAAAGGAAAAAAAAAAAAAAAGAAAAGAAACGAATTTGGTTGATAGCTGACATTTCCAGTCTTCTTGTGTCTACAAATATATAAATACATCCCCAGACCATCTCTTTGTTTCGTGGCCGGCCTTGCTCCTCACACAAACGCCCATTCAGAAAATTACGACGCTTAAAACTCAGAGCGATCTCACCGCTTTCCAACCTTGATTAAACTGCCCGTTTGCTTTGTTTCTTTGCCGCCCGCTCCATCGACCGCCTGCCTGCAAGTCACGCCCAGTAAAATCTGCACTGCACGGAACTGCACGCCTTCACTTCTCCTCTTCTATCCAACCTCCCGCCGCCCATCGGTATCTTTCTCTTCTGCTTGCCAGACAACGCTTTGCATTGCTCGCATTTTTGATTGGCTGGCTGGAGCATCGTCGCTTTCCCGCTGCATCGCCTACTCTTCTCTGTCGCCATCATCTCTTTTCCTGTTCTGCTTCTGCTTGTCCTGATTCCTCACGCAACGCAACTAGCACCACCACCAACGCCGCCACCGCCGCCGCCGCCATCTCCGCTCCGATATTGCTACCTCCAGCCACTGTTCTCGTCAAATTTTGACTGCCAAGGCGCAGATTGATCCGCAGCGACCCCGATCGTCTTGTTTCTGCTCCAGACCTCTCCTCCTCCCCAATCCATCATACTTGGTTGTCGCCTTTTTTTTCTCGAGACAGCTTAGGTACTGTGACTTTTCTTCGTGTGCCCGCCTGTATCATCAATAACTTTCCATCTCGAACCCTTCTCCCTAACGGACCGGGTCTTCCCTGTGGAAGATTCCGCATCCGCGTTTTTCTTTTCGCATCTTGAGACTCGCCATCGTCACTTCAATACCTTTGCCATCGCTTTTTATTTTATTTTTATTTATTTATCTTTCTTTTTCATCGTCTTGCCAAGTCTTCGCTGTCGCCGCCCATATCGATCGCCCGTTGCCAATCGGCCGTTTCAAACTCTCGCCGAATCCGAGACGGAAAATACAATGTCGTCACCGAATTCTCGTAAGCGCCCTGCGCCCGATACTATGACCGCTTTGCAACATATTCAGCAACAGCAACAGCAGCAGCAAAAACAACAACAACAACAACAACAACAACAGGCCGTGACCCAAGCTCAGCAACAACAGGCCGTATCCCAAGCCCAGCAGCAACATGCCATCTCCCAAGCTCAGCACCAATCTCATCAGTCCACTTCTGTCCCGACTACTGCTGCACAGGTCTTCCCTTCAGGCACTGATCACATGGCTCGCTGGACCAATGGCATGAGTGACAACTCCATGCTTATGGATGGAACAGGAAATGCCGTGAACTTCGCTTCCATGCCCGCTACACAGGCCCAATTCACCGCCCCCACGGCAGCCCCCGTCAACAGTACTGCGCTGACCAGGCGCTCCACGGGCCGGGCTTTGATGCCTACTACCTCTCGCCAGGGCTTTGAGGCAAACCCGGCCCAATGGTCGGCTATGATGGCCGCAAACCCCGCAGGTGCTATTGGCACCCTAAGCGCCATTGCACCCGCAGCCCCCAATGCCGAACTGTTGGAGCAAAACCACATCTCCAAACTAGAGATTATTGCTCGCGATGCCAAGAAAGAGGCCATGGCGGTCAAGAAACAAATACCACCCTTTGTGCAAAAGCTCAGCAGGTAAGTACTGCACCTAAAAGCCACCGTAATAGTCAGGAAAGATCCCAGACTAATTGCTGCGATACAGCTTCCTGGATGATGAGACTGGCAAGTATCGTGATCTCATTCGATGGTCGGCCAAGGGAGACTCCTTCTTTGTCATGAACGAAGACGAGTTTGCCAAAAAGTTAATACCTGATCTGTTTAAACACAACAACTACGCTTCCTTTGTTAGACAACTCAACATGTACGGCTTCCACAAACGCGTGGGACTTTCGGATAACTCAATGAGAGCAAGTGAGCGCAAGAGCAAGAACCCTAGCGAATACTACAACGACTACTTTCGCCGTGGCCACCCCGATCTCCTCTGGCTCATCAGTAAACCCAAAAACAACAAGTCTAAAAACCGACAGCAACAAAAGACTGAAAGCGATGCAGATAGCGCTGATGAAGCTCCTGCTGAAGACATTGCCGCAAAGATGACTCTGGGCCAAGGACAGAAAGCCCTCCCCCCGACAGACTATGGATTGTCGCGCAAAGAGTTTAGTGCACTCAAGGAGGAACTGCGCAAGGTTAGAGATAACCAGACCGTCATCCAACAAAGCCTACAACAGTACCAGGATCAAAACCGGGAGCTCTTCCGCGTGCATAAGAAACACGAACAACACATCCGTGCCATTCTTAACTTCTTGGCTATGCACTTTCGAAAGTCTCTTGAGGATCACAGTAGCAATGCCAACATTGGCGACTTGATGGCAACTTTTATGCCCCAGTCTCAGATGCACCAGCAAGGCAATGTTTTTGACATTGGCGACTTTGTAGCCTCAACCCAACAAAGTCAGAGCCCCATGGGTTCAACCAAGCGCGCTAGACACCTGCTTGAAGCCCCTCCTGCTCTTCGTGCTACTGCTCAGCAGGGCATACCTCAACCTGCCTCCACCTCCACCTCCGCCCCGGCCTATGTGCGTCCCGAAATGGGCTGTGTCACCGAGATTTTAGACGGCCATTCTCCCGACAATAACAACATGTCTCTTGACTTCCAGTCCCTGGCCGACTCAGTTGCTGCCGCTGCCATGTACCCACCTAGTCCCTCGGTTACCATGGCCGGAACTTCTGTTTCGTCCACTCCTATTCCCGTTACTAGTACCTCTGTGCCCGAGATGTCTGGTAACCGGGTGACGCCCACTCCTCCACAACGTGCCGCTGTCACCACTGCGCCCACACCCCCGCTCCCTGCAACTGCAACCAGCGTTTCCCCTGTCGCGGCACCTGCGCCATTGGCTTCTACGCCGCCGACACAGACTATTCCCCCAGCTTCCACTCCAATTGGTACCATGCCCCCTTCTGTCCCGCCTGTGACCGGCTCTGCTGCGGCGACAAGCTCGGCGCCTGTGTCTGCGCCCGCGCTTTCGCCTATCCTCCGCTCAATCCAATCGCCATCCGCGCTTATTGAACCTGACCCGAACGAGTTTCTTCGTGTTCAGAAAATGGTTCAGGACCAGGACAGTTCTATTCAGGAACTGACTAATCGCATTGGTCCCCTAAGTCCTAATGGCCGATTGCCCTTTGAACTTGGCGATCCTAGTGCGATGAACTACTTTGGAAACGACCCCACTTTCGACATCAACGAATTCCTTGACGCTTCAGCATACACTGGCGACGATGGGGAGTTTAATCTTGGCGCTGCCTTTGACAACCCTACAGCTCCCACTCTTCCACACCCGCAAACTTCGACTCCGCCGGTGACCAGCGCGATTCCCGTGTCTCTCGATACTGTAAATGCTGCCATGGGCATACCGCCCGATGCAGATTTGTCAGAGTTGAGCATGAACAGTCCTGCTGTGGATGCTGGGCTGGGCGCGCAGGGCCAGCCGACGCAGGCGCATGGGTTGCAGATTCCCAATAGACTAGTGGACAGCCCGTCGCATGATCTCAAGAGACGCCGCATGAACTAGGGTTTCTGAGGCACGCTTCTTGTGCTTGACAGCGCTTTCTTTAAAGGCTAGCCGTGTATGGCTCTGGACGTTAGATCTTTTGTGCTTTCTCTCCATCTTTTGCTTTATTGCTTCATTTTCTTTTTTTTTGTTGTTGTTCAAATCATCACATCTACTACATGTCCGCTATCCCCTCTTCCTTTTGTTGATACCCTACACTCTCACCTCCCTCCGCCTCTCTCCCCCCTCCCCTCATGTAATGATACGTATTCTCCTTGTACAGTCTCTACCCGCATGTCTATCTTGTTCATTTCCATCGTTCCTTTGCATATCCAGGACTGCACACTATGCCGCCAACATCAACCACACCCTCTCTCCCAAATACACAATAGAACCACAATGATCGAACCGTGGCGTCCCTGCTTGCCATTCTCGCCCCTTCCTTGTTCTTCCCCCCCCTTAGTATTTGCCAGTTCTTTGCCATCTTCATAGTGTTTCTCATTTGCCGGGCGTTCAAAGGTCACCATTAAAAAAGAAAACAAAAAAAACCACAATATTCTTTACTCAGGTACTTTGCGTTCCATGTTCTGTTCGACTTCTACCAGCCACGCTCGATCCGGGATGGGCGGTCTTTGTTCTGGTGTTGCCAGGTTCGTGCGCGGTGTCTATTCCACGTCACGTTGCACGTATACACAGGAAGAGCCGTATGTTTTGCATTAATGTAGGTTTAATATGTGTATGAGTTGGACCAACGATCAGACTGTTTGTCTTCTTCCTCTTGGCTTTAATGGTGATATATTGAAACAAGACGCCCAAGACATCCACTAACGTGCATGCAGAACAGAAAAGAACGAACGCCAAAGAAGAACATCGAAATGGGGAATCTTGAGAATCAGAAAACTACATGAGCAAAGGAAGGAAACAAGAAAAAGAACAATTCGTCACGTGATGTAGAGATATGTGTCATGATCATACGGTCAGGAGGGCCATATCCCGTAGAAGAAAGTCGGTGAACTGTGTGTCAGGGTAAGTGTATATGAGGGGAGTCGGGAGGGCGGACCGGTGGGATGGACAAGAAGGCCGGTAGGGGGGAGGGTGGGAGAGGGGTTTGGATCAGTCAATGAGGGGCTTCTTCTGGTCGCCGACGAGACAGAGGCCCAAGGCCGATAGAGAGTTTGGTTGGTTGGCATATATAACATGTGGAGAAGGGAGCCGCGGGTTGTGCTTGTCTATGTGCGAGGCATCTCGTGCAGCTTGTTCTATGGCTTCCATTTCTTGCTTGCATGATTCGCTGTCAAAGGGACACACGATGATTGGTTCTCGGATGGTGATGTCCCGAGCCGAGCTGAGTGTTGCCTATATGTGTGGAGTCGAGTTAGCGACGGAAGTGGAATTGCAGGTGAAGGATTCTGAGAGTGCAAGCCATGAAACGTACCTTGATAGTCAAGAAAAACTCAATTCTATAGAGATATGAAGAGGTAGTGAATGAGGTAACTTCGTATTGCGGGAAGCCCGGCTTTGGCGGTTTGATGACTCCATCAGAGTCGCGAAGCTCTCGCGCAGGGAAGATCAGACCTAAACTTGTCATGTACCCGGCTTCGGGAAGCTTCTCGCGAATAGTCTCCGTCTTCTTGACCAACTTATTGACCTTTTTGGTGGCTTCTTCTCCTTCGGGATTATAGGTGATTTCTTCTTCGACTTGGAGGGTGATTTTTTCGATGGTGACCTTGCGGGCCTTTCTCATCCAATCCTTGTTGGGGGTGATTCGGATGTAGACGTTGATGGGATCCAAGGGGCCATAGCTGCGCTTCGGCAGCGATATTTCGAGAAAGGCAATGCTATCGGTCGAAGCCCGATTTGGCTTGGGTGTGTTGTACATGCCAAAGGTACTCAAGGTATCGTATCGTAATAGCGGGATTGGAAACGAGTATTTGTTTTGTATGCTGGGTCCTTGTTGGACGGTGACGACGAGTTCATAGAAGGTCTCGGCGGTGCGGCTTGGTAGTTGGAGGGTGGCAGGCGGTATCAGACGGCTGACTTCTTTGCCGCCGCCCCGCCCATAGGGAATGAATATCATGAAGGGAAGGTCCATGACCACAACGCTGTCGGATTCTCGGCCGGCTGTACAGGTGTACAAAATATATTCTTTGCCGATGACGTCGACATTCTCTCGTCGGGGAGCGCTCAGGTGGCGGCGAGCCATATTCTCGGCGGCGGGGTGGATGGATTCTCTTCGTTGAAGACATATACGAACAAGACTGACGGAGACGGGTGCTGAATAGCCGACAGAAGGTCGGACTTCGACGGTACCTTGGATACGGGGCTGTTGATGCCAAGGCTGTTAGCAAGATTCAGCGGTACAGGACAGTTCGGGACGAGACAAACAGTAGGATACTTACGACTGTAGCTGAGATTCCAGTGTATCCTACTAGAAAGTTTCGGTTTGGTAGGCCGGAAACCCGGACGAAGGCAGCCATGGCGGGTCGACTTGATCAAGCTGGGCTCCAAGCTTTTACGAGCAATGTAGCGTCCGTATGGAGGGGTCCTTCTGGTGAATGACCAGTCTGTGGCGAGGAGGTGGGAGGTATGTTGTATCGATACGGGATATTTCTCCGGGAGGATTTGCGTGCTGTAGAGGTGGAAATAAAAGAGCCCGTCTATATATATTTTTTCTGGGTGACCCAAGGCGTGGGCAGCGGCTCCAATGATGCTTCTGGGACTCAAGGCAAGAAGAGTATGACTTTAAATTCGACAGGCGCACGCAGGTGATTGCGGGAGAAGAGATGAGATGGTCAGATTGGGTGAAGATTATGTGCTGAAGTTGAGCAAATTCGCCAATCAGGTGTTCTCGACTCTTGCTTTTTTGTGACAACGGTTGACGACGTTGGTGTTGGCAGCACTGGAAGGTTGTATCCTAGGGCGTAGAGAAGGCAAATTTATGCGTCTGTATGTATGGGCCAATGTGAGGGCGAGGGCTGTCGATTCGTGGGGTCGTCGTTGAAGCAGAGATAGAGATGGAGATGTCGAGGTCGAACTGAAGCGAGGATCTGATTTGGCCAAGAGTGGCAGCCAAGGAGGGGGAACAAAAGAAGCTCAAGAATGACAGAAGGACAGCCGTCAACGTCAAGACAAGGTGCGGCACGGGGAGAGAAAGGTCTGAGCCAAGGGCACAGTGTTCCGGGGAGTGGGGGGGGGGTTACAGAGGCCTGGACCACGAGCAAAAAAAAAAGTATGATTACGGCACAAAGTAGGAGAGAGAAAAGTTCGGGGCTAAGAAACGAGTGAAGAGAAGAAAAGCAGGGGGGTTCGAACAAATGGGCTCAGAGGCAGGCGAGGCAAGAAGAAAAGAAGGAAGAGAGTTTGTCGTGATGGTGAAATTGTGGTGTTTGGGGCAAGAGAAAACTATGGAACCCCAAGACGGCAGCTACTTGAACATTTCGTCAGCACAGGAAGGAAGCAAAACACAAAATCAAGAAGTTGCTCGCAGCAACCACCCTTGGCAACACCGGTCCAATACAAAGAACAGCGAAAAAAAAAAGCCACTATAGATGAAGAAAAGGGACACTGTCGAATTCATACTGCGAGTGAAGAAAAAAGAGGACCCAACACAATCCGTCTGGGTGTTCAGCCAGCCCCAGGCCAGGCTGCAGCTGAATATCCGTTTTACGTGAATATATGATCACCATGGAAGCCAAAGCTCGCCCGGCACGATGGCGGCCCATCATAGTCGCAAGGGCAAAAAGTGAGCTTGTCCTCAAGATGGCAGGTTCCTTTTGTTTTTTTTTCCTCAACTCTCCATCTCCACTTGCGCGCCTGTATTTGATTGTGATTCGTCCAAACACAAAGATCGGCTGATCAGACAATTATTGAGCAGCTTGCATCTTTAACAGCAATAACCCAGTAATGCAACGTTGATGGTCTGAATATGTGGTACTTGCTACCGCTGGGATACCTGGTGCTACTAGAACAAGCAACTACGAACGAAGAGACAAAGGAAAGAACACAGGAACATGCTACTCGGTACGTGGATGACTAATCACAGTGGCATGCCGGACGCCAGCAGGGCGAAGAGGCCAGCAATGCCACGAGCCACGAGATTTTCGCCCATTCATGGTAAGGGCGGGAGTGAGATACGGTGATGTAAGTTTTCATCTAGTTAGAAGTGCAGAGAGACGAGTCACAGCGAAAAAGAAAAAGAAAAAAAAACCAGACAACTCTCGAAACCTAAAGCCAACCCAGCCAGCAAGCATCCCGAACTGTGCTAGTCATCGGAAGCAACTGACTCGAACTTCATTCCCACGGCCCGGGAGTGATTCGAGCTGAAAGGAACGAGGCTAGGAACTAAGCTTGTGTCCCTCCCTCCCTTCTCCTTCTCCTCCCACCCAAACTCTAAAGCTACCATCGACTGGCTAGAAATTTGGGTTCCTCGCTTGAACTCATTGCGCTTGGGGCTGACGTCACAAGCACAACCTAACCTGGAAGCAGGGGGAGGGGGCTGACGGGTTAGCCACAGAGACAGACACTCGCAAGGGTCTCTTGACTGCTATGTGCATGTATGTACGTACATACATGTGTGGTATTGGTAGCTTGGAAATATGATTAGGCAGAGTACACTGCAGAGCAAGCCATTCCACAGCTTGGTAGCGAGACCAAAAGCAACAAGAATGGTTGTTGGCATTGTTGCACTATATGTCTTCGTTGACGCTACACAAAGAGATCCTATACCACCAGTGGCTCGAGTCCCAGATTGGCTAACCCTGGAGCATAAACCCTGGGTCTCTGCGCATAGGCTGGCGATTGGCTGGAACGAGATGGTAAAGTGGGGCCGTGAGAAATGCAAGCTGGGATGCGACGCGCCTGGCTGTCGACCAGCCTCACGATCTTCGAGACCTTTGAGACCTCTGAGAACACCATTATCTTGCATATTCGAACAATCTTTGAGATCTTTGAAAGCGTTCTTCTTTCGCATATCCAAGAGCTTACAGCAGCAGATACCGCCATACAAGTCGAATCCTACTAGCAATTCCTACGTCTCCAGTAGTGTACAAGCTGTAAACCGTCTACAATGTCTGTCACGCTACACACCACCCACGGCGACATCAAGATCGAAGTGTTTTGCGAGAGCGTTCCCAGAACAGCCGAGGTACGTTGTTTTATTACGACTGCGCCATAAAGCCATACACGCACACACATTCACACACGCACACACACTGACGGCTTGCTGCCACCCTTTCGCACAGAACTTTCTCGCGCTTTGTGCCTCCAACTACTACGACGGCTCGCCCTTCCATCGACTCATCCCAGGCTTCATGGTCCAGACAGGCGGGCCGGCGAATCCCACACCCGAAAACCCCAAGGGCGGCCGGTCCATATGGGGCGAGCCGTTTGCCGACGAGATCCGAACCGGCCTCAGACACTCGGGCCGCGGCATTGTATCGATGGCAAACCGCGGACCAGGGACCAATGCATCGCAGTTTTTTGTGCTGCTCGACAAGGCGCCGCATCTTGACGGGCTGAATACGGTGTTTGGAAAGGTGCTGGGCGATGATAGTCTGAACACACTTGGGAGAATTGAGGCGATCGATGTGGATAAAAAGAACCGGCCCAAGGAGGCGGTGAAGATTGAACGGGTTTCGATTCATGCGAATCCGTTGGCGCAATGAGCCAGCCTCAGCAATACTGCGAGGGAGGACATGGCACATGGCACATGGTGGCGGGAAACATCACCATGGAGGTCAAACAGCACTCCACGGCCGACGGAAAGAAGAGAAGAAACCTAGGGGAAAAAAAAAGACGAGATACCCAGACGCTCGCGTCGTTTCAGAAGGGCATATCCTAAATTAATAAGCATCAACCACTTGGTGCTGCCCGTCTCCTTTCCCGTTTGCTCTTCATGCATGCAAGCTACACTCTGATCAAGGCAAAACGCAAAGTCTCGCCTCCACTGAACTGCACGATTATGCCCATGTCCCTGCAGGCGTACCTAAAGGCCCGGTAAGAGGAGGGCTAGAAGCGGGCTACACTGCGGGGTTAGAGGACAAGTAAGTTGCTGGTTAGGTGGATTCGGCTGTCTGCAGCAAGGTTGCCAAGCATACAGCCAGGAGCACGGGAGCACAGGAGCACAGGAGCACAGGTGGTGTCTAGGCTGAGCTGAGGAACAACAGTGTCTGGCTGCTTATGGAGATCAGCAGTAGGTTAGGCCGAGCGGGCTAGTTGAGAGGCTCAGAGGCGCAGAGGCTCTTTTTGTAGGTGTGCACACACATATGCAGTGTGCGATGTTTTTGGGTCCTTTTATTCCTGAGTGGTTTCACAAAATTACATGTACAGATAGATACATACATGGACTGTCTGACTTGTATCAGCGCTGCCTCAATATAAGGTGAGGCTTACCTACATACATGGCTGTCTTCTCTGAGCATTGTATGTGACATGGAGCGTAGATATCTTTTGATGGCACACGGCAAATGAGTGCGAAAGACGGACCGCCATTCCCATCTGCATCGCAGCCTGAATCTGGTCCTCGTTGCCGCTCAAGGGCTTCTTTTTTGGTGTGTTTGGCCTCTACAGAAACTTCCTCCATTCCTTGAGCATTCTCTATCGTTTAGAGAGTGGTTCTCCCGGCAATGAACGTGGCCCATTTCGTGCAGGTGCATGTAGTCTGTAGTGCGCATGTACATATGTAGGTATGCAGTGATAGTGATATAGGGATGAGGCAAGGCCTAGACGAGAAATTGGCGGGGAGAAATATCGAGGGCAGAATGAGAGAGGGGAGAGAGAAGGAGAGAGAGAGAGGGGGAGAGAGAAGGAGAGAGTCTCCCCCCCCCCCCCCCCCAACACCCCACGAGACCAAAACCACAGAGGGGGCCCGGC
>JADILG010000527.1:0-16312 GCA_017591655.1 Thielaviopsis populi
TCTTTCTTTTTTTCTTTCTTTTTTTCTTTCTTTTTTTCTTTCTTTTTTTCTTTCTTTTTTTCTTTCTTTTTTTTTTTCTTTCCGCCATCCCTCAAACCCCCTCTTCCTTCGCTGGTAGTTTTCCACCAGGCACCAGGCACAAACAAGGCCTGTGTTCTTTTTTTTCTCAAGACACGCCACTCTATAATACCTCCCCTCTGAATCTCGTCTTATGGTCTTCGTCTTCGTTTTCGTTATTACCAGATATTGTTGCCACCGTCTGCATTACTGGCATCATGAGGCAAATGTATGTTAAACATTATCTTAGGGTTAGGCTGGCTATGCCACCCACTTTGTTCACGGTCCCCACTTCCCGTAGTTTGGCCTCTGCCAGAAAGGACCGGGGGAAACAAGGGAAGGAAGGCAGGCACGTCGTGGTTTTTGCTGCGTGTGTCACTCGACCAAGCTCACTTGATGTTAGTAACTGCTTTTATGCTACAAAGAAGCAAGGGCCTGCCTGCACTGCACTGCAGGCTGAGCAAGATGAGCTCCTAGAAAACGGAAGGAACAAGGGAAGAGGGGAAGGAGGGGGGTTGGGCATGGGCCTTGGCCTTGGCCTAGACCAAGTCAGACCCTGCGTCCAAGGCACAGAAAACAAGAAAAAAGAGGAAAAAAGAAAAAAAGGACACCCACCATGCAGATGATGAGGGGTAAGAGGAAAACAAGGAGAAAACAAAAAAGAATCACACACCGTTTTTCCTCTGGAAATTTCTTTTTCTGTTTTTTTTTTCTTAGTACCTCATTAAAAAGGCTGTCTGACAGCCCAAAAACAAAAACGCCACGCCATGTAGTTGTATTTTTTGGCCCCCTTCCTCCTTCCTTCCTTTCTCCGATGACGACATTTCCCTTATGTTTTTCTGTGTGGGCAAGTGCATGAAAACCTTGTCCGATGATCCTGCTCAATCTTTGTCTCTTCCTGCCTTACCGAGCGTGCTAGGGAGCAAAAGAAGAAGGTGACGGTGTGCAAATATGTGAAAACAAGCAGCAACCAAAGCAACTAAAAGAGCTATTACCTCGTCAGACCACCACCACCACAACAACAACAACAATAGCGGGGGGGGGGGAGAACTGTGTCTTTATCACAAAGTCTGATAATGTCTGTATATCGCAACCCTAACCAACCCTTAGTATACGGTTTTGATATCACAGCATGTCTGGCCGGCCCTGGAGGGAGAGCATAATTACAACAAACTGCTGAACACAAAACCACACAAACACTACCAAAATGCCACAGAAAGAAAAATACACAAAACAAAACGAAGATTGCCAGGGGCCTCAGGTACAGAGTGAGATGATTGAAACCTGAACCTGACTTGCTCCGTTTGCAGCCACCAGTGCCTTTGCCACCTGGCGAGGCCAGTTTTGTCACTGGCACACCCTTTCTGCTGTGAGCCGCTCTTTTATCTTTTGATTATTGAGATGCCGACGGACGGCTTGACTTGACTTGAATTGACTTGACTTGACTTGAATTGACTTGAATTGACTTGAATTGCTGACCCGGGTGTTATGTTGCCGAGCCAAGCGTGACACAGAGGAAAATCAGGAAAAAAACCAGAAGCTTGTTCTTGGGCTGTATGTCGGCTTGGGCGCCAGACTCGAAGAAGGGCAGCTTGGACACGGCCTTTTGACAAATTTTCTTTCTTTTCTTTTTCTTTCTTTTTTCTTTCTTTTTCACTTGTTCTTTTGCTTCATGACTAGAGCCTTTCGTCTACCATCTTCCATCTTCCACCCCCCCCCGTCTTCCATGCTCACCCCCTACTACCAGCCCTGGTGAAACCTATTCGCTCCTCTCTTGCTCCCCTCTCTCTCTCTCTCTCCCCATCCTCCCTTGTGCTCTTCTCTCCTTTGAGTTCCCTAGTCCTAGCCACCCTCCCCAATCCCCTTCCCCCCCGGCCCCGATCTTTCGCTGTACAACATGGAGTGAGTGACACAGGGAAGACCCCTTCTCTCTCTCTCTCTCTCTCTCTCTCCCCCTCTCTCTCTCTTCCATATCTCTCCTCCCCTTGGCGGAGGGAACGAGAAAGATGATCGTCCAAACCCTGCTGAGATATAGACAAGGGAGAAAAAACCATTTCCCTGGGGCTAATCACCGCAAGAGAAGGCGGCTGGTGAGACTCTGAGTACTACATTATCCCGGAGAACAGGAGAGCAGGAGAACAGGACGACATCAGAAATACAAATACGCAGGCAGAGAGAGAGTGTGTATGTGAGTGGCACAAATAGAGATGGGACATCGAGAAACGCCCGCATGTGTGATAAAGCATAAAGACCATGGCAGACAATATAGACTATAGCAGATAACAGACTCTGGTAGTATATACAAGTACTAAAAGATAATGTCTAATAAAACAACAAACAAAAAGGATATAAGTAATAACCAAGACAGCCTAGCCCGCACATACACTTACGCCCCTCTCATAGCAACGGGATAATATCTTCCACATCCTCCTCCTCCTCCGCGTCACCCACCCCTCCCTCCCCCTCCACAGCCTCAGGCATCAGATACTTCTGCCTCAACCCTTCCTTCCAGACGTCCAGACTCTCAACCCGCCCGTCGGCCAGAATGATCTCACCCCGCTGCAGTTTTGTTGTCATGGCTGGCACCAAGAACCACTCGTGGTCTGGCCCACACACAATCACGCGCGATGCTTGCAGGCTCATCTGGCCCTCGGCGTGCTTGTGACGGATGTCGCCGCCCGTCAACTCCAGTCGCAGCTTCTTGGATCCACGGCCCACCACCTTTTCTAGCGCACGCAGCCGGTTGTTTGGCTTGATAATGGTTTCCAGGCAGTCAATGCAGTATATGTCGAGACAATGCGTGCACACAGCCAGCTCTGGCGTATGGCCAATGATGTTGAGGCACTGCGCACACACACGCGGCGTAAGGCTCGAGTACGGCAAGAGTGGCTGCGCAAGCGAGTTGGTCTTGACCGAATTTATAGATTTCGTAAGCCCCAGAGACATGGCGGCACCTGTAGCCATACTCACATTCACGCTATCAGTGACCATGGCCTTCTCGAGTCCCTCGCTGACAGGCTTTCGCATGCTTTGGTACAATGCCTGCGCATTTTCCGTGTCACCAATGGCCACCAGGGCTCTTGCAATGTTGTCCAGCGCATATGGATCATTGGCCGGTTCATCGTCTTCCAGAATTGCCAAGCTTTCGTCAATGATGCTGGCAACCAACCGCCTAGCTTCATTCATTTGCCCCGCGAGCCGGTACAGCAGGCCTCGGAACAGCACTGCATCGTTGACATCCAAGCCTACTAGCCGCTGTGGCATGTCTTTGTGCTGGTGTCGTCGCAAATGTTCCTGGAGCCCGTCTAGCTCCCGAATCCATTCACTCGTCTGGAGACTGGCCGGATATTTTGCCTCCGAAACAGCCATCTGCTTGTATACCAAGGCCAGGCTGCGCAGAGACATGAGGTGCATTCTGCGAACCAAAAGACTGCCGCGCAAATGACTTCCAATCCCCAGAATATCGCGATGAATGCCAATGGCCTTTCCGTACTCGCGTGAATAGTAGCGCAGCATGCCCAACGCCAGTCTCAAGTAAAGTTCCTTGGCGGGGTCCTGCTGCTTAATAGCCAGCCGTATTGCTTTGTGAAAGGCGTCGGCCATGAACGATACATCTCCAGAGATGCAGGCAGCACGCGGGATAGTCCACTCCGATAGAGTTCCCAAGGCTGCTTGTGCCACCAGAAAGTCCTGCAGTCGTGTCCATGTCACAATCTTATCGAGACCCGAGTGCCGGTTCATCCATTTGATCAGCACCATGATGTGGCCATGCTTGTTGTTTTTACCGAGCGCAGACAGATACGCAGCCTCAGGCTCAAAGCCTTGCCGGTTGTACGAGTTGTTGATGGCCTTTTTGTAGTACTGGAGGGCCTGGTCAATGCGTTTGAGGTGACGGTAGCAGTCGGCAATCTGTAGTTGATTGGAATACCGCCGCCATGCTCTGTAGTTGATATCCTGTGAGCGCACGGCTGAAGAGGATTTGTCGTTCAAATTTTCCTCTAGCAATTCGCACGAGAGGCTGAGACGAAGGGCCTTGTCGTAATCCTTTTCGATAAACTGGCAATATCCCATTCGACCCAATGTATCAACCATGTTACCGTCCATGGTGATTGCAGTTTGGTAAAATTCGAAGGCTTCTCGTGCCAACTTAAAGTTCACATAAGTGCTGCCCACACGTCGATACCAATGACCCGACTTTTCAATGCCCTTGGCCCAGTCCAGAGCCTTTTGGATACGGTCGTGGGGCAGGATGTGCGACCAGTCAATGTCCGAGTCTGTCCACGATTGGCCCTCTTGGATGTACGCCACGCTGTGCACAATCTGCAAGCATAGAAGTGTTGGCACATACTTGTCAAATGCCGGATCGAGCCAGGCTGACGCATACAGACGGCCAATCTTGTCCACTAAGCCACCTGGCTTTTGCACGGCCTGTTGTGTCCAGGTCTGTGCCTCTGGAGTCAGGCCAGCAATGACTTCAGGGTCTGACATCCACTCCGATATGCACGCCATGTTGGCATCTGTAAACAGCTTCAAGCTTTCCTCTTCTTGGGTCCAGCCCAGGACAACCTCCCGCTCGGCGAGGAGTTTGTACAGACAGGAACCAATCTGCTGCTTGTCCAAGGCACCGACCTGGCTTCTGTTCACTGCTACCAGGTGTTCTTGCCAGTACCACGAGGCATACCGCCATAGACTGGCTCCTACCACAACCTTTGTCTTTTTCCCAGGCACTGCCACAGTTCTGGGAGCCACAAGGACTTGCAGACATGTCTTGAGTATATGGAGACTGGCTTCGGCAAGATCAAAGCCGATACCGGGCTTTCCCTCAGCTGTAGCTTCAGGTATACAGCCCGTCCGGAAGAACTCGGTGATTGAGGCGTGAAAGAAAGCAAGGTTGGTTTTTCGGATATTTGAGTCAAACTGAAAGTTTGGCTGTGCGATATAGTCGAAGTTGTAGGATGTATTCCTGTCCTCTACAGAAACTTCTGCGGCGTCTGGCGGGGGAACAGGAGTCGACTTGGATGGGGTAGCCCCTTCCAGTTGCTTGACAAGATCAGCCGTGGTAAGACCATCTTCACGAATCAAGGCGAAAAAGCACGAGTATGGACCGCGAAGAGTCTCCTCCAGGTTAAGGGGTGGCGCCCCAAAACGCAGCTCAAAGATGGCCATGATTTCGCTGAGCTTCAGGGTCTCTTGCGCACACGTGACCCAAATCAGAATTTCGTTGAGATCGTTGATTTGGGCCGCGTTCAAGGAATCCTGAAGTCGAGAGATTGTCTGTCGTAACATGTCTTCGACCTTTTGAGGATATCGCTGTACGCTTTCAAAGATGGACGACATGTGCGTGCTGTTGTCAATGTCAGATAGCATAAACTGGGCCAGGATAAACAGTCCCCCAACCTTGTCGTTCAACAGTCCGGCAATCTTCTGCTTTGTCATTTCATCGGTGCGTTTGAGAATGCGCAATCGCTTGACCTCTTCGGTAATGAACATCTTGACGTCTTTGCTGGATCGTTCCGTGGTGATGACAATATGGCTGAAGCTAACACCTTCCGCTTCGCTTAGTGAAACCACCATATCATGTAGAGTAGGTCGCCCGGTTATTAATACTTGCAAGGAGACCGAGTTTCTCGTGCAGTCTAAATGGAGGGATCCTATATCTTGGAGCATCCCAAACAAAAGCTTCAGTTCTGCAGGCTCAGCTTCGTCAATACCGTCGAGAATGAGATACACTGTGCGCTTTCGGGTATCGTCGGACAAGGGCAGCTTGAGCAACTGCTTGAAGGCACTGGGGATGGTCTTGATATCATCTTCGCTTAGTAAATTGTAGAGGAGACTCTTTGAGTAAACGTCGTCGTCTTCGGCAAGCTGGTGTGAAATGTCCCGTATAGCTTGGTGAACAGAGCGAGTTTCTGGTCTGTTGTCTCGAAAGAAGAAGTAGGCAAGAGAGTCTAGAGACGCTTGATCGGACTTGAATAGCTGCTCGTTGATCCATGAGATAATCCGCGCGGCAATATATGACTTGCCGGTACCTGTGTTTTCGAGGTTAGCATATGTTGTTGCTAGCTAGTGCAGGCATAAAACAAGGGCAAGTAAGAAAGTAAGCAAGCAAGGAAGCATGCATGCATTCATGCATGCTTCTGGTGCTATGAGAGGACGGCCTACCTGGACTTCCCGACAGCCATAGAATTTGACTTTCACCCCTAAACCAAGCCTGGAACGATGAGTCCTGGACCAGCCAGTCGCCCGTCCCAGGAGTTCGTGATTTTTCGAGGTATCTGAAGCGGTCCTCTGAGTAGACCGAAGGGTGTATGATCTCTTTAATTTTGATGCGGTTGCTCAACATGGATCGTTCTCGGGTATCGTCGTTAAGCTTCTTTAACTCCGCCTCTATATGTTGTTGTACAGCGATTGTCCGCTTGATTTCGGCCAGCGTCTCGGCCATAACAAGGCCAGCTTCGTCTTCTACCACAGTGTCAAGCTTGTCAATGACAGCTTGCACTGGGCTGCCCTTGCCTGCCAATCGATGAAAGTACGAATTGACACGACCACGGTTGATTTCTGTCAAGGCTACTAACATGACCTCGAACATGACAGCCATGATCTCGACACACTTTGTGCGCAGCTGAGGCGACATGTCCTCGCGAGAATAAAAGTGCAGACGGGTTGTAAAGCTCTGCAAACGCTGGAACATGTCGATTATAGCGTCGTATGTCTGAGAAACACCTTCGGCGGCCCCCATAATCAATCGAGCTGCTGTGAAAATGGCGAGAGATGGCGCAAACGCCTGCTCCGCGAGGCCACCTATGGCCTGTCCAAGCTGGTCGACGGGCTGGAGTATAGTAGTCACCACATCGATGATGCCACGCTTTTGTTCGCGGAAGGCATGGAATTTGCTGTTCTGCTGGTCGATAGCTGCAACAAGATCATCAATGGTCCGCATTGACGGGTCCATGAACGAGACAGATTTGCGTTTCTCGGCTGTTTGGATATATCTATTGTGGGCATCTGCGATGAGACTCTGGAACAGCTTCTCCATATCCTCGCGGGCATGTGAGTCGCCCGTAGGAGGAGGCGAAATAGACTTCATTGTGGGAAATGAAGCAGAAGAGATGATGAGTTGAGATGTGTGAGAATACAGGGATATCGAAGGCTAGTAAGGCCAGGACCACTGCCCGGTATATATATATATATATATATATATACACGTAGTCAAGATGTACGTATATCTCAGCAGACAGACAGGCATGCAACACACATCCACACACATCGGTACGCCTTTCCAGAATTCTATACCACAAGTCTGTCAGTTACGGTGCAAGACAACTACGCTTGAGATGATCATGTGATGCCAGCGGCGAGGCGAACGTGAGCACTGCCTTTTCTTTATACTTACCGTGCACTGTCTCAGCTCAGCCTCGTACCAGCCCTAGCATGGAGAGCCCAATGGAAACAAGAAGAGAACAAAGAACCTAACAGATGTATATGCAGACACAGAGGCAGACACAGGCGTCGCCCGGTTTTTGAGCAAGAGAATGAGGGGATGCGAGCTGCAACAAATGGCCCACTTGAAACACAGCCAACCCACTCGCCGTCCGCGCCTCGCTGAACCACCTAGTTCCAGATCCAGCTGAGAACAGACAGACAAGGCGCTCAGGTCGCTAGGCGAGCCGGATGGGATTCCGACAAAGACCCCTTCAACTAGGACTCCCAGTCCCAAGGCGTCTGGCGCAGTATATCCAGAATGGACAATGGCAAAATAGGAAAATGAAAGAGAATAGAATATGTGCTTGATGGCCGATAAGCATGACAGAGCCTTGAGGGTGAAGCCAGGCGAGGGAACATGAGCCTCTGTCTATCATCTGAGAGCTGTAACACGCCCCCAAAGCCAGGCATTGGTAAGTAACAAGAAGAACAACAAGACAACATGCGGGGAAGAGGAGGAGAAGATACATAGATACATGGACACATGGACACCAAGAATACATGCAACATGTGCCTGAAGCGTCCCAAGAGTGGCCCTGAAGAACCTTGATGAGAGACCCTGCAGGCCCCCTCCCCCCCCGCATGAGCCCTGTGAGACACCCTGTTACATACAGGGCCTGGCTGGGACGCTGAGATGGAGCCCTGATCAGGCCCAATACAGTAGGCCTGTGGCACTGGAAAGGACCCCCTCAGACTTATGGAATAGGGCTCAAGTCCTAACTCCAGGCCACCAAGCCTGTCCACAAAACAAAAGAAATGCAACTACTGCCTCTTTCCACCCAGAAGTACCGTCCCTTCCCCCCCCTCCCCCTAGCAAAAGTCACAGCACATTGCTTCCAGAATTGTCACATGCCGAAAGTTTTTCTTTGCAGTATGTACTTGCGTCAAGGTTGGCCGTTTTTGTGGGACTGGCGTCCATGACGGAGTTGACTGACGGAGTTGACTGACGGAGTTGCATGTGCTCCTTGGCTTATGTCTCACTGGAGCCTAAACCATCCCAGGAAGACAAAGAAGCAGAACGGATGAGGAATCCACTTTTGTCAATCAACCATATCACGTGCTGTGTTTTCAGCTCTTCACGGCTCTTGTGGCTCCCATGTTTCTTCCTGGGTGATTCTCAGGACACCATAACCCAAGCCCCATGACATACTGCCACCTGAAAAAGAAAACTCCTTTCGTCTGTATTCCCGGCTAATCAGCCGCCGCCTTGTATATCAGAGACGTCACGAGTGTCACGGGCGTGTCATCGTCACGTACACACCCCACTCTCCACTCCCTCCCGCCTTGCCGCCCTACCTGCGCAGCACTCCGTCCACACGTCACCACACAGACACTTACATGCCTTTCTTTGCCCGAAAGAATCCGCCCAACACCCCCATCAGCTCCGGTAGATCCTTTTCGTGGCTCCCAGGCACCATGCCTCCGCGTATCCATCCGGGAAGTTTGTCCTGGATGCGAGGCGTGCCGTAACGTCGGTCCACCAAGACGATTGCCGCGTAATCGTTGCGGTGGCGAATCGCACGGCCGATACTCTGGTTGACGGCACGCATACATGCATTTTCATAGAATTCACGGGCTTCTTTCTTGCCCATGGCAACAGCCTGCTCGCGTGGCATCGGCGCTGGTGCATGTGCGGATGGCTCGCCGCTCTCTTCAGCTGGTTTGGTCAGTCGTTCGACTGCAGTTGTTTCAATGTACTCCATCTTAGCCTTCCAGTCTGGCGAGTTGATGTTCGGAAAGGGCAGGCCAACAATCACCACACAGCGGCCCAGTTGGTCCGAAAAGTTGATACCTTCACTCATCTTGCCGCCTACAACGCCAAGCAGCATAGACCCTCTGCCACTGTTAGCCTTGTCAGGTCCCATGATAGCCGCTGTATATTCCTGCAGAAGCTCGTCGCTCGAAGCTGTTTTGGATTCGCAAAAGATGGCTTTGCGGCTTTGGAGACGCTCCCAGATGCTGTTGGTATCTTTGCCGTTTCCCTGCCAAACCTTGACAACCTCGTCCAGATAGCCATAACTAGGAAAAAACACCACCACGCCGTCGGGTATCACGTTACACATGTTCAGTAGGGACACCCCAAGCTGCTGAATCATGTCCTTGTCGCCACGCCGCTGAAAGCTAAACTCGAACGGCCCGCTGCGGCCTTTCCCCAATGTCCAAACACAGAGGTTTGACGGCGGAATCACGTGTCCACAGCTCATGGTAGTTATCTTACTAGCAGGCAGCTGGGGGAAAAGATGGGAAACATAGTCGTTGAATGGCGACATTGTTCCTCCGGCAAGAATTACTGCTCGCGCGCTTGAAGCAATACTTGCAAAGGACTGCGTAGGTGATAACAACAGGTACGAGAGCTGCACATCTCGGTCTTGCGTTCTAGGCTCAAGCTTTTGAAAGAAGATGCGACCTTCAAAACTCAGATTTGTCAGGGCGAGTAGGAAAGACACCAGCGTTTGCAGAACCGGTTTGCTGGATATCGAAGTTGGCGGTTTTCCTTCCTGCTTGGCTTGTTCCGTTTCCACATGGGATAGATATCCTTCGATTTTGTACGCCAACTTTGACGCTTGCACATACTCAATCAGCTTGAACATGTTGATCTGATCTGCGCCCTTTCGGCTCAACAGCTCGGTAGCGCTTACAATGGCGTGTTCTGCCTGCAATCACAGAGTCAGTTAATGTTTGTTCATCTCTTCGACCATGCTTTGACTCCTACCTTTCCGCCTTGGGCCTCAGTAAGCCATAATATCAAGCATTCCATAACCCGCCCAACTCGGCCAACTTGTACTCTGTTTTCTGGCTTCAGCCGCTTGCCAAACTTCTTAACATATACACCAAGCATCTGCCGGCCTCTTTTGAGTTCACTAAGCGTAATTGAAGCCGCATGAACACTCGAGATGGCGTCCATAATGTTGTGTGCCTCATCGATAATGACTACGTTGCCTTCCAGCTTGATTCCCAGAGTGTCCCGAGCACTCTTTTGTAGCAGGAGGGGGTAAGGCAAGGTAATAACCTCCGCTCCGGGCACTGCAGTTCGGGATGCATAGTAGGGACATACGGAAAGAGATTTGCCAAGCCGGTGGAGGTCCTCTATATCGGGAAGCGTGGCGAGCGCAGTATCTCGAAACTCATGCGTCTGTGACAGAAGCTCTTCTCCCGGCATGTACTTGCATTTCGTACCAGACTTTGATTGCTGAAGCTCGGCGCAGCGATCGTTGATAGCCTGGACGGAGGCAAGGTGAGATACTTGGGAGTTGATACACAGATTCTTACGGGAAGATAGAGGAACAGCCTTCACAGGCTCTCTTGACTCGCGTGCATCCTGGCCAGATTGTAGTGAGGATGGCAGACTTGACGGGAATTCAGGTCGCCGGAGTTCAGCTATAAACTGACTGAGTTGAGAATGAGTGCGCGAGGCATAATATATCTAGCCATGTTAGTACACGTTGTGGACATGGCCATACCATTTCTCTGTATCAACCTACCTTCAAGGGTTCTTCAAGAACCTCGTCTTCGTCTTCTTTCTTTCTCGGTCCACCTAGCCCCAAGCTCGATAGCAGATTCCGCGTTTCTTTACTGAGTCCAGAAAGCATGTCATCATCATCCCGGTCCGTATCATCGACATCATCAAGCAAATATCGGTCTTCGGCAGCATCAGTATCGCCTCTCAACGAATGAGCTTCTTCCATGCGCCGACGCTTGTTCGCTCGATGCTCCATGGCCTTTTCTTTCTGTCGAATCTTCTCTAGTCTTTTCTCTCGTTCTTCCCATTTTTGCCCAAGTTCTCTTCGTTTTTGCGATAGCAGTTGATCAACAATCCAGTCGGGCTCATCCAGGTACTGTTGCTTCATATCATTGACAGATTGTTCCAACTCTGATGACTTGTGATTTCTTAGCCATGTCATGGCTGAGCATATCAAAGATAGAGATTTCCCTGTGCCTGTAGGGCTTTCTATAATACCGATCTGGCCATTTCCTTTCTCAAGAACGCCATACACGGCCTTCATGAAGTCGAGCTGCACATCGTAAGGAGTGTATGGGTGGTAGAATTTGGCAGAATTATTGAACTGCAGCGACGGGGTTTCAGTAGAAGACATGATACTGAAGTGCAAAAATGAGCGCAAATCTAGCGTCAATGCAATGCAATAGTTTGGTGATAATAGCACTATAAGCAACTGAACACTCGATAGGATACGTGCTAGATATGACGCGACGGACCGACACAAAATAAGCCAACCATCCAAGCTTGACAAGCCACAGACGCGGAGTCACGTGTGGGGCGGCGTGTGGCTGAGTCCCATGTCGTGTGGAGCTTGTATTTTTGAATTTTTTTTGTTCCAGCTATTAATGTGGCCACCAAAATGATGGTTTTAGGGCTCACTAAAACTTCGTGCGAGCCCCACAGAAAGTTCGACACTCCACTTTGTGCTTTCTAGCCAAGCCAGCAAAAATCACTTCGCAGTTGGACGAATCTGAAATCTCTCTGCTCTCAATTTCCCTTGCAAGCATCTCAAGTTGTTCAACCAGGGACGACCTTATCACCATGCCTACCAGATTTACCAAGACTCGGAAGCAGTACGTTGTTACTCTCGATACCTCATCCATTCCCTTCGAACCGATAATATCTCGACGACGACGACGCAATAAACCGCTCTTTTCAACTGTTTTCGCGGCCTAGAAAGGAGGGGCACTATTGTTTTCGACTTCGTGGGATACTCTCGAAATTATCGCCGATACACCCAAGCCCAAACATACAATATATATCATGACCAAGCGAACAGTAAAACTGACTTTCTTACTACAGCCGGGGTCACGTTTCGGCCGGTAACGGTCGTGTCGGCAAGCACCGCGTATGAGCAGCCCCCATCCCCAAATTTCGGACTCATCGATTGATCGACTGCAAAGTCTCTATCCGACGAAACGACCAGGCGATTTTGACGACATCGATGGACCGAATGCGACGCCCACTTCAATACTGACTGTGTGCAATAGAAACATCCCGGTGGTCGTGGTCTGGCTGGTGGTCAGCACCAGTGAGTTATTCCGAGTCCTTTCATTTCTGAAGACAAATAGCATCGTACTAACTTCAACCACAGCCACCGTACCAACATGGATAAGTACCATCCCGGTTACTTCGGTAAGGTTGGTATGCGCTACTTCCACAAGCAGCAGAACCACTTCTGGAAGCCCGTGATCAACATCGACAAGGTACATATATCTCTCCCGCCGAATCACGCCGACGATAGCAATCTTTGAGACACTCGGTGTCTTTTTGTCCGCTCTCTACGGCCTATCTAGGTCCTGATCAAAACCGAAAACTAACATAGTGATTAGCTTTGGTCGCTGGTTCCCACTGAGACCCGTGAGGCTTACGTCTCCGGTGCCAAGAAGGACACTGCTCCCGTTCTTGACCTGCTCCCCCTAGGCTACTCCAAGGTTCTGGGCAAGGGCCGTATCCCCGAGATCCCCCTGGTTGTGCGGGCGAGATGGGTGAGCAAGCTGGCTGAGCAGAAGATCACTGCTGCTGGCGGTGTTGTTGAGCTTGTTGCGTAAATACCCTACGTTTGACAGCAAATTGTTTTCTCCTTTCTACACAACAATAACATCAACCCACCCAAAATAACAAAAAACTGAACACAACCAATCTCCATACATCTCGTTGCTCAGCCGGATATTGGGAAAGAAAAAAGAAAATGGAGGCGGAAAGGGCAACTTTGTTTTTTTTATTGGAATCATGAATGAACTAACTGTACATGAAAAGATACTCTGGGATAGTGAATTAACAAGGTCACGTCCGGCCGCCGCTAGAGGGAATGCTAAACACAACGACGAGAGTTGATTATAAGCGGCAAGGCGTCACGGTCTGATTTCTCTTTTTTAAGACTGCATTCTTCCGTGGCTGTGTGACTATGTTGATCTCGACTCATGGTGTGACTTTCAAATAGAAACTAACATGAAGTCTCGTCTTTTTAAGCCAGCCTCCTGGATATTAATTTTTCCTGCATGGAGTGTCGTTTATTCTGAACTTAACTACTTCTCAGGTCTTGTGTAACCTCTATGACGTATTTGTGTATTGTATCTTAAAGTGGGACTAACTTAATCAACGATTAACCCTACCAAACACTTAACATCGTTGATAAGCACCGTGCATGAGATTTTAGCTTCAAAAAGCAAACTCAAGTTCATTTGTCTATTATCAGACTATCAGAACTTGCCTATTTATTTCTTATATATCAATATATGAACACTGTAGTAATATACTTATGACTACCAGTTTGCCGTCTACAGATTATTGCTAGCGAAAAAAACATCGAGCCCAAGAAAAAGACAATGGGCACGGAAATCAAAAGTTACTCTAAAAATAAAACTTATCCTTCAAAGGAGTCAGATGGTGGCTGAACAGGGCTTAGTTCCTCTGCAGTCTTTTCTCTGGGTTGACCCAAGCACAAGAACTCATGCCGGAGCGCTTCTTTTGCCGAGATTCTCTTTGCGGGATCGAGAGTCATGCAACGTTTGAGAAAGTCGACAGCTAGTAGCTCTTCTTCGTTGAGCGGGTCGCCTTTGCCATCAGGTCCACCCTCTGTACGGCATGTTGACCAGAGAATGATTTTCTCCAGAGTGAATCCATTAGTACCAATCGTGGGGAGCGTGGTTTCCAGCACACAGCCGTGGAGCAGGCCAGCCTTCTTCATCTCGCGTGTGCCAAAAATGGTAGAGATTTCAATAAGAGCATCCACATCGTCTGAACTGTTGAAAAAAGGGAAACGCTTGCTCATAATCGTCAACAAAATGACTCCAGCCGACCAGATATCGAGCTTTGTGCTTTGTTGAGTGCATTTAAACAGCACTTCAGGTGCACGAAAACCACGAGTACCAGCACGGTTTGCACGGCGTGATGGCCGGGTATCGTGTTCTGGATAGCCTAGTTGGGTGCGACCAGAGTTGGCAGCCAGACTGGACTCGATTCGTTCGCGGCGTCGTTCGGGGCGTTCTTGGCACACACAGGGCTTTCCGTCAGAGCCTTCACGTTCGGCAAGACCAAAATCAACGAGGACACCGCGCTGGGTTTTAGGGTTGTAGAGGAAATTGGTGGGTTTGATGTCTCGATGCAGGATGTGGTGTTTGTGGACGTTTTCCAGCGCTATAAATAGTAGGCGCAGATATATCGCCGTGTCCGTCATGGTCATATGGCGGAAATATTCCCGAAAATCGGTGTGGCGGAAGTACGGCAGAACAGCCAAGACCTGGTCGGTAAATCGGAAGGCCGTGATGAGGGGACAGACTGCCTCACACCCCTTCAGGTCGTGAAGAAGCTCGAGTTCATTCAGAATGCGCTGGGGACTACTGGTGACGTAGATCTTTTTGATGGCAACAAACTTTGGTTGGTGCTTCGAACGAGATCGACTGTTCTGCCGGCCTTTTATGGGCGGCGCTTCCCACTTGTGATCGTCTCGTTCCAGGTCCCAGGTATTATCGTAACTTTCGTATAACAGGTCTTCGGCTTTGTAAACAGTAGAGAAAGTGCCTTTGTGACGGACCCGGGTTAGCATGTACTACCAATGACATATCCATGGAGACTTTTACTGCATACCTTCACCAATGCGCTTGATTAAACGATAATGATTCCTGAAGCCTGGTATTTGCTTCTGCAGCTGCTCCATATCCTTGGCTATGGCAGGATCAACAGCCTCTTCCTCTTCCTCTTCTCCAGAGCTCGGCTGTTCCTCGTCTTCAGCAACCGGCTCCTCCAAATCAGTATGTTGTGGTTGGGCATAATTCGGCGGCGGCGGTTGTAGTTGTAGTCGTGTATATGCAGAAGGATCTACCATCGTAAATGTGTGTGCTTGTTGAGAGTTATGGCTGTCATTGGCATGAGAGGTCCGCGAGTTTTCCATACTAGGCAATGTTTAGCGGCCACGTGGGAAAAAAATGTCAAGAACTGAAACTTGATAGGCGGAGAGACGGTGATGACGATAGCGATGGCGATGGCGATGGCAAAGATTGGAATGTAGAAGAGAAGATGCAGCGCGCTGTGATGATTGGTGCAAAGGCCTTCACCTGTGACAAGGATGGAAAGCCACAACAGCAGCAGTGCGATAATCTATGCCAAGTGCAATGCAGAAGGCAGTGGAAAGTCTCGAGATTTGAGCTTTTATATGGTGCAGGCAAGATGGCGTGTTTTGATGTGTTAATCCTTGTTTTGACAACTTGATAGACAGCTTCACTAAGTTGGCCGCATAAATCTTTCGGCGCGTTCAACTCACACTATAGACAGACAGACCAAAGCAGCGTTTTTGAGAGTGCCAGTGCCAAGCAGAAAAGAATGGCCGACGCCAGCTGGCAGAGCAGTCTGTCGCAGCCGGCAGCCCCACCTCAAAGAAAACAAAAAATAAGCAGCAAGGCGTTGCTGTAAACAACAAATTACTGTTCTGGGCATGGGTTGGAGTGGAGTGGGCTCAAGATGTGATCAATGTTTACAACTTGCCGACTTCTTTCGTGACTTTTGCAAGTATCGCGGATTTGGATTCCCTGAAAACCAAGGCAACCCGCCGCAAATCTTCAGGACAGCTGTTGTTCGGGTCTCCACCATTATCCATCGGCAGAATTCGAGCTCTTTCCAAACACAGCCCTGCCCTCCCCTTTAACTTTGACCGCACACAAAAAAGACAACCCAGAGAACTGAACAAAGGGCCTCGACCAACTCAACACAACCCCGCCCCCCCCCCCCCCCCCCCCTCCCCCCCCCCCCCCCCCCCCCCCCCCCGCCCCTTTCCCC
>JADILG010000528.1:0-11656 GCA_017591655.1 Thielaviopsis populi
GGGGGGAGGGGGGAGGGGGGGACGAATGAAGCGGATTTATCGATATTTATGTATTTGTGTATTTGTACCTGTGTACCTGTGTACTTGTGTACATTGAACAAATGCAGGCCGCCGCAAGCCCACCAACCTCAAACAAAGCTATTGCCCTAATTGTCTGCTGGCCAGAACCTGCATTTACGGCAATAGCCCAATCTAGATTGAGCCTCGCTCATCAGCCCGGGAATTCATGTTGGCTCGTCGGTATTTCGCTCACACGTGCATGCTTCGTTTCTTTATGCCTCATTTTGTGCACAACTCTCTTGGTCTGTTTATCCCTCATTGCCTGTCTCTATATTTGTTGGTTGTTCTCTTGTCCTCCCCCCAGAAACCAACCAATAGCTCCGGGCAGATCGAGGTTCCCCACCCCGGCCGATAGCCCGTCAAAATAGACTCACAAATGACACCGTGCATGGACAAATTTGGCAGTTGTCAAATAGTCGGGCCAGTCTAGAGCAGCGTCAGCATCTCGGTAGAAACAGAAATGCTTTCATAATAGACCCTGCATCGTCTCTGCTTGTCTCAAGCTTAGCATTAGTGCATGTGGCGGCGTGTAAAGCTGAGAGCGTTTCGTGTATGACAAAGAAGAAGAAAGACGGACAAGACATATGGACAACGTAATCGTAGCAAACATGGAAACTGTTCTCTTCTTTCTCTTCTTCTTCTGCCGCTCGTCGTCGTCCGAGAACAGCAACAACAGCCAGCCATGCATGTTCCTGCTACCTTGATTGCCAGTGGTCTTGCTCCTGCTCGTCGGTATCCTGGGCATGTATGTATGTATGTATGTATGTATGTATGTATGTCAAAGGCGTTTGCACAGACAGAGCAACAACATCCGCTCTTTCCTCCTCCATCCATTCCTACATACAAAGGGACCTTGGCCTTCAGCCCAGGCTTTTGCTCACTCAGCAAGCAGCCTCCAACGCAACCAACAATATCTGCCCATTCTCTCTCGTTGTCGTATGACCCTTCCTTCCTACAGGGTAATGAGTTGCCGGCAATTAGCTGGCTGGCCAATCAGCATTCCATTTTTGTTGCGTCCTCCGATCCACCCCAATGCATGTCCATCATCCATCATCCGCCATCCATCTATCCATATGTCCATTTCCTTCAGTCTTCTAGAGGGCCCTTGCTCTTCCCAGCTGCCATCAGCTGAACAGCCTAGCCAACGGGTCGATGGCCATTGGCACCTTTGAAGAGCTCGCGTGCTATTGGCCAGGCTCGTGTGAAACAAAACAAGCCCATAGACCTGTCAATCCGGGTGCTCATAAACTCACTTGCGTGGAGAAGTCACTGGAGACACAGCTCTTTCATCAAGTCCCGTCTAAGCATTGTCTAGGCATTGTCCGCTTAGGTAAGCTTCAAGTAGGGGTCCATGCCTGCAAACAAAAGTTCACAGCAATTCAACTGCCGGATTCATGGCCCCAGACCCAATCTGAGTCATGCAGCACGTGACTGTGGCTACCTGGGCGCTAATTGTACAGTTTACAGTTCTGACAGAGAGCCTCTCTCTCCTCTGCCTCTGGGTTCTGGTCTGGGTTCGGTTCTGGTTCTCTGCCCTTTAACCCCTTTGGGATCCGCATCCCGTGCCTGTGCTCGCTCTCCCCCACACGCATTTTTCCTTCGCAGCCTTGCGCCTTGCAGCTCGTTTTCCATTTCAGCCTTGCCATTTTCTTCGCTTCTGTCGCGATTACATCTGCATTGTGCAACTTTCTGTCGCATCGCATCTACACGATTTTCCAGCATATCTCGACTTTCCACCTCGCTCCATCACCCGATAAGCCTTGCACATCTGCCGTGCTGTTCAGCAACACAATATACGCAAACTTTGCCTTGCCTATCCGTTATCATCTCTATCATCCTCACCATCATCATCTCTTCACACCTCTTCGACCGCCTCACCCTGCTAAACTCCCCAAAATGTCTGCAGGCGGCCCCGATTCCATTCCCACATCTGCCGATCGGCGCAGCAAGCGCCCGACCAAACGCCGTCTTCTCAGCCCAACTTCAGAGCAGGCCTCCTCGGTCGAGGCCCTCTTCGCCAAGCCCGACCAACCCATCCACATCCCCGACTCTGCCACCCCGCAAGCGCGCATGCTACCTCCACCACCCGAGATCGTCACCAACGTGCAGGGCTCCAGTGCCGGCGCCGGCTCCGGCGAGTTCCACGTATACAAAGCCGCGCGACGGCGCGAGTACGAGCGCCTGCGTCGCATGGACGAGGAAGTGCGCAGCGAGGACGCGAACCGCCAGTTTGAGCAGCAAAGAGCCGAGCGCCAAAAACTCGACGACGAGAAGACGAGGAAGAACCGCGAAAAACGCGAGAAAATGAAGGCTCGCAAGGCCAAGGCCAAGACTAGCGGCAGCGGTCCGCAATCCAAGCAGAGCAAACCTGCGCCTCAGACCCAGACGGAAAAGAAACCTTCATTCCCAAAGAGAGTCGACGCAGACGCTGCTGAGACGCAAAAGAATGACGACGCCACAAATCCTTCCCCATCAGCCATAGAAGCAGCCGACCAACCTTGTGTTGAAGAGCCCAAGACTGCGTCGCCACGCAGTACACCGACGCCAGCCGGGCCGCCCGTCAGCGGCATCATCATCCACGATGACGACTAGCTGCGCACGCCTGAGAACCAAAAACAACCCAAAAAAAATCCCCAAAAGCCTCCCATACCGTCGTTTTTTTTCTGTCCTACTTTAATATCTTGTGCCCGTCCGTCTTATTTCGCCATCTATACCCTTCTACGCAGTACACCAAGGTCCTGTCCAATACCCTGACATGCGCTTGAATCTCCTCCCCTCTCCTCACCAACTGCCTTTCCCGCATATAGACTTACTCATTCCCCCCCCCCCCAACTATGTCCGCTCAGAGCCGGCTTGCTATGTGCTATAATACACATGTGTCAATATACTACAGTCATTTCGCTTCGTCTCCTTTTGTGCCACGCGTGCTTTGTTCCTGGAGTCGGGGGGAAAACAGGTTGCAATCCCGCTCCGTGTACATGCACCTTGAAGCTCTTCATTATATCCAACAAGAGCCAGCAAACGTCCACATCCATACAATGAAACCATGTCTGTCAACTTGTCACTATTCCGGCGCTTTCTCGTCTCACACGGAAATCATTAAGATGGTATGTCTATTATTTTCTTTGCATGTTCGCCTCCCTCCGCGAATCCAATGCCAGCTTAACTTCACATATATTATCTGTTGTGTTTTTTGCTTTACTCCTCGGCACCACCACCACCGCCACCACCTTGCATGGCCTTCTTGGCACTGCAGATATCGTCGACACGGAGCAGCAGGCAGGCAGACTCAATGGCAGTCTTGATGCTTTGCAGCTTAATGGCCTCGGGTTCCCAGACACCGTAGTCCTTCATGTCAACAATCGTGCCGTTGTCGCCGTCAATACCCCACGTGTGCTTTCCCTCGACGTGCTTGGCGCGCAGGTCCGTCAGTACTCTGACAGGGCTGCTACCTGCGTTCTGAACCAGTGTCCGGGGAATGACCTCCATGGCGTCTGCAACAGCCTTGTAAGGCCATTGCGCAACACCCTCGACGCTCTTGGCCAGCTGGTTCAATCTAACAGAAACAGCCATCTCCGTAGCACCACCACCAGGAGCCAGACGGGGGTGGAACACAACGTTGCGAGCAACACCCATGGCATCATGCAGATTGCGCTCTATTTCGTTCAGAATGTCCTTGGAGGGGCCGCGCAGCAAAATCGTGCAGGCCTTGGGGTCCTGGCACTTGGTGAGGAAGCTGAAGTATTCATCACCAATCTTCTCAACCTCGAACAGGCCGCAGTGGGTGCCGACATCCGACTCCTGCAGATCATCGACGCGGTTGACAATGGTGGCACCGGTAGCACGCGATATACGGTTGTTGTCGGTCTTGCGGACTCTGCGCAGAGCGGTAACATTGGCCTTGACCAGGTAGTGCTGGGCAAGATCGGACACGCCCTTTTCCGTGATGACCAGGTCGGGCTTCAGGGCAATAATAGCGTCGCACATGGCCTTGACCTGCTCCTCCTCGATCTGCAGAATGCGGTTCCAATCCTCCTCCTTGCTGATCTCAATCTGGGTCTGCGACTCGCCCTTCTTGTACTCAAGAGGGCAGTCCAGGAGGATGATGCGGGGGTTTTCTATCCGACGACGCATCTTGGGATGGGTGATATCTTTGTTGAGCATGACACCGTCAAGTACTCTGCTGTCCTCGATCTCGCCACCAGGCACCTTCTCAATGCGAGCGTAGCGCTTGATGTCGACCTCGGTCTTGCCGTTGGAAACCTCCCAGGTAACGGTACGCACGGCGTCGAGAGCAAGCTTGCACATGAGATCCGACCACCGGGAAACAAACTTGGTTCCAATGGAAGAGCTGATCAAACCAATCATGGCAGAGTCGCTTGAGGTATCAATAGGCATAGAGATCTCGTCGATGATCTTGAGGGCATCCTCTAGCGCGCGCTTGAAGGCGGAGATGATGACGACGGGATGAATGTTGCGCTCGAGTTCGGGCAGGGCCATGGCCAGGATTTCACCAGCTAACAGAGAGAGTACAAGTGTTAGTCAAGCCAGAGGAACAAGTGAGCAAGCAAGCAAGGGGGGTGAGGAAAATCAAGGCTAGGCGGGGGGTTCTACACACCCAGAATGATAACGGTGGTGGTGCCGTCACCAACTTCCTCGTCTTGTGTCCGAGAAAGCTCAATCATGCTCTTGGCGGCAGGATGCGAAACCTCGATTTCTCTGAGAATGGCGTGACCGTCGTTGGTCAGAACGATGCCGCCCATGGGATCCAGAAGCATCTTCAGCATGGCCTTGGGGCCCAGGCATGACCGGATGATGTCAGAAACACTAAATTGCTATTAGTAATGCAGGACAATGTCGTGGAAGTGATTGTGGTGATGGAAGGGCTGCCTTGCAGAAGCCACGTCCCCCCGCCAAGCTTCTGAGAAGGCATTCAGGGGACGCAGCAGATGCATGGCTAGAGATTGCATGTTCGTTGCCGGTTTTTGTGGTCGTGATTGCCAATGGGCAAGAAGAGAAGAGCAGTAATCTTCGCCAACGTTCGGGGGGAGAGACAACATACATCTTGGCGGCGGTGATGTTGGACATTTGAGCTTTGCGGCCAGTCTGGCGCTCCTGGGGACCGCCAGTGTCTATTCAATACATGGTTAGCGACAAAGCGTTGCATCGGGATGAGATGGCGATGATGAGACTCGGGCGTGCATCTTTGGCGTGTAGAAAACAAGGCTAGAGCTCGACCTCGGGCACAGCTCGGCCCGAGGGGGGGGAGCTGGATAGCACAGGTAGAGGCAGAGATGGAGAGAGGGAGAGAGGGAGGGGGCATGAGGGGACGCACTCATAACCACAACCGGAGCCTGCATTTTCACGGGTTCTGCGGTTCTGCGAATTAAAGTAACGAAGTGGAAGATAAAGAAAGGCCGTCGACGGAAGAATCAAAAGCCAGCAGATTGGGGCGTCGTGCTGTTGCTTGGTGGTGTGGTGTTTTCAAGATGCCAGCTAAAAAGTTTGGAGGGGTCTCTCCTTTCTGCTTCGTGTGGCTTGACGTGTTGGTTGGTACGTACCGACAACCCCCCCCCCCCCAGTCAGCCAGGCCGCCAGCCTTGCTTGCTTGGCTGCTGGCTTCTGATTAAGCGTCGTCGAAATTTTGTCCGCCAACCAGCACCGAGGGGCATGGTGGGGCAGCCTGGTCCGTGCGCTAGAGCTTGACACTAGGGTCTGGAGCTTGCTATTAGGGTCTTCTGTTGTGTTAGGGTTAGTCATAAGTGGGCACCACCTCCCGGTTGTCGTCGTGTCCAAAGTCCAAACTTCGGGCCACTCTGGAACTCTGGATGGGCTCACGGACCGCGCCTCTTGGAACTGTCCGGGACATGTGTCTGTCACAGTTCGGACAACTCAGTGACATCTACGGCCGCAAGCCCCTGGTTTTGACACCGGCGTTACCGCCACTGCTGGCTGCTCTGCCGATGTCTCTCATGCTCCAGCTGATGCTCGGTGTTTCTTTGCAGTGGCTTCGGCTCTGGCGTTGCACAAGGCGCCGTTGGCATCTCCCTTCAGAATTTCAGTGACAAAAGCCACACTGACAAAGGCCACATTGCCCCGGCCCCGTCGACGCTGTGCTGGTCGACCACCACTAGAGGCCCATTTCTTGGCGTGACTGTGTCTACGGCTATCATCAGAATGCGCATCCAGGCGAGACTGGACAGTGACTTGACTGGCTGGGCATACAGCACCACAGGCCGAGTATCAGTAAGCTACTGATGTGTTGTTCTCTGCACTCCTAACGGCTTGGCGGCTTCTGGCATGCACAAGATTACGTACAAAGCCGTTTCTAGCGTCGGCTTTGTGAACAACGCGCGGGGCACGCTATCAGAGGCCGTTGTAAAACCGTACATTACTGGCTTTGGCTATAGTCACATGATGTTGATTGTGCTGGCTGTGGCCGGGCTTATACTTGCTGCATTATTTCGATGTGACAGAGTAAGATACCAGGGAAACAGTCCTAGTCGACATAAGTATCGTGAACAAACGGCACCCAAACAATGCATGCAAACTGCTCGTCTCTCGGTCAAATTCGCACCTAGTGTCCAGCTCCATGTGTATCCACGCAACACCGACTCGGCATGAACATAGACTCTAATATGGACACCCAGTCTCTATATTCCGCTGCCACTCCCCGTTGCTGTACAGCCAGCTCACGCCGTGGCATCATGCAACAAGTAAGTCAGGTCCGGCCTGCGCAACGAAAACACGCATACCAATGCCAGCCCGAAGCCGGGCTGGTGGCGTGTCCAGTGACCTGGCTCGGCATGTCTCTAGTGGCGTTGCATCTGCGAAGCGCTGTCGCTTGTTCTTCGCCATGACTCTTCTCGTTAAGCCCTGAGACGTGTCGACAAGCGTTGGCGATGGACACCCATCTGGGCCTGTTTTTGTCTTGATTTATTATTTTTGCTTCTTTTTTCCTTGGAGCCCGAATACATGATACATCTCCTCGGCAAGCAGCGGCAACAATATGCGCCTGTTGTTCATGATCCGCTGTCGACAGTGAAGTGCTGGCCAGGTCTCAGGCAAGCGCATCATACAGCACGGCACAGTACATGGAGGCCGTATGCCTACGAGCCGAGAAAGCGAGCCAGACCAGCGTTTTGGCCCTACCGGTAGACACGGGCACCCAAGGCCTTTGCTGGGGCAGGATTCCGGATTTTGGGCAACGTTGACGGCATACAATGCGGTGCTGTACGAGACAGACGCGTTGATAGTTGTCAGGGAATACTACAGTTCCAAGTCATCATCTCGATCCTCGGTGGCTGCCAGCTAGAGCCTAGCTGCAGAACCTGAAAGCATGAGAGCGTACCTTACCCCCCCTTCGCTCCCCCTCCGCTTCGTCAGTCTTGTTCATGTCCTGTATTTTATCCTGATTAGATGTTTGTAAAATTGGCACCCGTCAATGCCACTTATATATTCTGCCTCGTAGTATCGGCGGGCTCATTGTGCAGGTTTCTTCTTGGGGGGGGGGGGGGGGGGGTTTGGTGCCCCTTTTTTCAGGTTCCGCCATGGGCGCAGATAGAGGAATCTTAGGGTGGCTTGTTGAGTAATGGCCTGCGTGTGTCTCCATGCGGCAATCCAACTAAAAGCGTGGTGCGTGTGGCCTACTCCAATTCTTCATGGTATCATGTACTCATGGTCTTGGTGCATAGTTCGACTTGCAGTTCCACTCCCACTTGCACACACAACACAATGCAGCACGACGCAATAATCAACATGAGACAGCATTACAGGGCACATGGAGGCGTCGAAGACTTCGATGCCATTGCCGCCTTTGCCAAAATAAAACCCCAGCAAACGGGCTATAATGATGCTGGTGTGTGCCGTCTTGTCTCGCTAACCGAGGCTTGACTTGCCGGTTTATTGGCTTTGTGACGTATACGCGCGCAAAAAGGGCCGAAGTGCAGTGTATAGAAGAAGCATGTATACGCACATCCAGGCATGGCTCCAACGTCATGCTCCACGGTGACTATTTTGTGGCCTTTACATTTTCAGACAGCGTATTCTTCCGGCCATGTGTGTAGTGGTTGGTCTTGTGCAGCATGGCTGTACGTTTCTCCCATCGGCCTAGCCCAAACCTGGACGACAACTGCATGCAAGCAACTGCATGTGTTCTCACAGCTCTGTACAGAAACCCCCTCGATCAGAATCGCCTCCGAGTGCCTCATTGCTGTTCTTGTTTTTTTGTTTTTTTTCTTATTTCGAGGCTCTGTATCAGCAGAGCCGTCTGTCCGTCCGTCTTTCCGTCCGTCTGTCCGCCCGTCCTTTGCTGCCCAAGACGAAAATAGCAAAGAAGGGCAGAGCAGTATTCGAGTTGTTTTCAGAGAGTCGGCCAATCACAATATCCTTTCAGAAGTATGTTTCTTTACTATATTGCTTTCCAGTAAGCAGTGGCGAGCTTGATTTTCTCGTCTGCTCGCTATAAAAGGATCAGCAGCCATCAGAGACGAGGCCGTGCTGAGCAAATCAAAAGGCGAGAGACGGGGGGGGGGGGGAAGAAAGAAGGAAGAGAAAAAAAAAGAATAAAATCAAGAGACTGTTGCTGCCTGAAGCTAAAGTGCCGCTTCTTCTCTCTTGTCCCTGTTTTTTTTTTCTTCCTTTTCTCTGTAACTCCCATATGCTCATGTTCTCTTTCAGGCCCATGCACTGCATCACCACGAGGAAGGCTGCATTCAGGAATCCTGCAAGCTTTCGAGGCCACATTCATCGGGGTTTTTTTTTTCTTTTTTGGAATTTTTTTTTGGAATTTTCCAGAAATGGGATCCTCAGTTTGTACACACAGCTTCATATGGGCCTTTTCTGAGAGTCGTTCTGGCCCCTTTGCACAGCGCGCACTATGTGTGAGAGTAAAGCTGCTGTTGTCCTGTGTAACAAGTCCTGGTAATACAAACCTGGACTTGATCTAATTTAAGCAACACGACTAGTCGAGTTCGTGTAAGTACCCAAATAGGTGCTTGCCCTCTCTGAACACAGCCACCTGCCCCTGTGTTTGTTAGTAGCCGTAAAGCCTGTCTTCTTCTCCTCTCTCTCTCTCTCCTTCTCTTGATAGCCTAATGCACACACTACTCTCTCTCCCCTCCTCTCCTCCCCTCTCCTCTATAGAATCGACCCATGTGTTTCACCTTCACACGCATGAACCACTTGCCACTAGCAATGCACCCCTGCTACCACCATAGGCCTCTCTGCATAGATGAGGCTGGCCGACCCTGCTGCCCCTTGGCAGACTTGACAACCAACTGCGCTGACTGACATTTATGCTCCGGCGTTCCTAGTTGGGCTGCTGTTATGAAACAGGTACCCGCTTAATGTCTTGAGTTTGCATATCATGGAGCGGTGCTGCCTCCATACACGGCAAATGCCTCGAGGTTAATCCCGTTCAAGGCTGGCTGCTATACAGACAGGTCAGACTTTTCTCCAACAAAGTGCATGTGTCGGTGCATATATGGATTGCATATACATGGTGTCCCAAAAGCCAATTAGAAGCTGAAAGACAGCCATTTCCACCTGTGGTTGAGCAATATGAACACAAACGGTCATGTCTGCATACTAAAGGCTCTCTCTCTCTTTTCTCTCTTTTTTCTCTCCCTTGTCTCTCCCTTGTCTCTCCCTTGTCTCTCTCAAGAGAGGAAGAGAGAGAGAGACGGCCTGGCCTGCATGATGGCTTCGCGTCTCTAGCGTCATCACAGAGCCATACATATACCAACTGACCCCATTCCGCATTTATGCACACTTTATGGCATGAAGTGCGGCATAGCATAACAACACGCGTCAGTAGCGGGTGTGCGGGGCGTGTAGCACGGCGGGCTGGGCCAAAACGGACCAGTTAGGGTTATTCCGTGCTATGGTATGTTGTGCCGGTGGCATTCGCATGCGCCGCCAAAACCTTCCCCAGGGACCGCCTACCTTACGAGGAGGCTTCCTTTCTCTTGTCTTCCCCTTCATTCTGCCCTGTCTTGTCCTGGCCAATGGAAACGAGCAGCAACAGAATGGAACCAACCAGCCAGTCAATCAATCACAGCCCAGAGCTGCTTCCAGAGCTGCCCCCCAGAGTTGCCCACAGCTGCCTAGAGCTGCCCAGAACTTCCGCCTTGCTGTAGCGGGCCGTCTGATCCATGCTCGTTCTATTATACACACCCTTATTCTTATCTTATCCCGGGACGCGATACAGCCCGCGGACATTTTATGCTCGCAAATGCACGCTCCGCTAGGGTCCATGTGGTGAGACGCTTTTTTTTTTCTCCATCGTGAAATAGATACCCGGTGCCAAGGTAGATCCCGTCGTGGCCGTGGGTCTCCAGGCAGTGAGTGGGTGAGTGAGTGAGTGAGTGAGTGAGTGGGAAGCCGTGATCTGTGATTTATGATTGGCCGTTTCGGCACCAGAGACCCTGTCCTGTCCTGTCCTCTCCTGCAAATCGTACGATGGCACAAGAACCTGCAACCGCTGCCGCTATACAAGAGAACTGTTGTCCACCGCATCAGCCATATAGCCACGACATGGTTGATATTGCGAGTGCCACAACCACCACCACTTACCCACATGTCCATCCAAAGAGGAGCCCGCCATGCCACGGACTAACCGTGGACTTGGACTTGGACTCGGACTCGGACTCTCACTGACCCATGGCCAAGGTTGATGGGCAGATTGCCGAATGCCGAGTTCGCGCTTCTGTTGCTTGATACGGAACGCTCTCCCTCTATCTTCTCAAACAGGCCCATTGAGATTAGTGGCATGAGACTCCTGGGCCTCGGCTTTGAGTTCTGGTCGGTCTGTTCTGCATGACTGTTTTCTCCCAGGTCATAGCACCAAAGACAACGCTGTAATTAAAAAAGAAACTTGGGACCGAAGCAGAAGGGAAAAGAAGGGGAAACAAAACCCAAAGAGCAAAAAGGCCGCTCCAAGGGTCGGTCGAGTAATTTCGGCACTGGCTCTGGTCGGTTGTGCTCTGTGTTTGGCCATGGAAGAGTGATGGAATAACGGTAGAAGAACCTGTTTTTTTGGGCGACATTTTTTGTTTTCCCTTTTTCTTTTCTCATTCTTCCTTTTTTTATTGTTCTTTTTTTGGCCGTCTGTTTGGGTGTGCTGTTACATGCTTGCTCCCAATATTGGCTTGTTTCTTTTCATCTCCCTCATTTTCTTCAAGTGTCAATGCATACCCGCAGGCTAAACATTGAGGACTTATTATGTCCATACTTACTCCGACGTGAAGAGAGAGGGACCTGGGCTGCCCTTAAGCAACCCGCTTAGAGCCTTCTCTTCTTCAGCTAGAGCTTTACAAGCCACAAGCAAGCCCACGTCCACGGTGCAGACAGAACTGGAGAGAATGCTGGAGAAGAGGCGAGAAGGCCAGGCCACTTGTCGCCAAACAAACATGCAGCACGCATCAAACATGTATCCCTGCACACACATTACATCCTAGCCACTCTTTGGGCTGGGCTTTGGACGTTGCAGACCGCCTTCACGAACACCGCCAAAGGGGGGGTGGGGGGGGGGGGGCTTAACTTGCCAGGGGGCGGGCGTTCATGGTCTGTGGGGGGCCCCAAGTCCCCGGGATCG
>JADILG010000529.1:0-16271 GCA_017591655.1 Thielaviopsis populi
GGGGAGGAGAGGGGAGGAGGAGGAGGAGGAGGAGGGAGATGCGAGGGAGGAGAAGCAAGTAAATTGGTACATTAGTACATTGATACATTGATACATTGGTACATTGATACATTGATACAAGTATATAGAACAATATCCATGCTCACACACTCTCTCACACACAAACACAAACACAAACACAAACACGATCAACGCCCAAGACACTCTCGCAAACAAGCCCAAATTGAGAAACAAACACCCACCACACAAAAACAAATACAACCCAGGTTTTTTTTTTTTGGGTGAGAGCAGCGCCGAATTTTTTATTGTTTTTATATCGTGTTTTTATATCTTGTTTTTTTTTGTTCGTTTATTTCGGGGGATTTCTTTTTTATTTTATTTTATTTCGCTTTACTCTACTTTCCTTTCTTTTCTTTCTTTTCTTTTATATTCTTTCATTTGATCTCTGTTTCTTTTGGCTTTCCCTTCATCCTCCATCTTGTCGGCCTCTCCTCCTGCTGCTGCTCTTTGTCTCTTTGTCTCTTTCTCCCTCTCTCCCTCTCTCTCTCTCTCTCCTCGTCCCTCTTCAACTCCTCCTCCAATAACAGTCCGTCGTCTCTCGCGTACCGCCTCGACTTGGCCCGGCCGTCTCCTCTCTTCATTTCTTGCTGCTCCTCGACCGACCGGCGTTAAATCAAAGCGTCGTGGGTGATAGATATATTCGACTCTGGCACTCTCTGCCTCTCTGCACAACACAGGCCAACACAACACGGGCCCGCCCTACGCTCCTAGTCGCAGTCGCAGTCACAGCCGCAGTCACAGCTGTAGTGCCACCATCCACAAGCTGCAGCCAGTGCGCCAAAGCTCCAGCCCGCCAAAGCTTGAGCTCCAGCCAACTCGGCAGCTCTTCTTCTTCTTTTCCTCCTCGCCGCCTGTTCCCAGCGCGTCTCCGACTTGACGGCCTCGTCTTTTTTTTTTTTTCTTTTTCTTCTTTTTCTTGCTTCTGCCTACTTCTCCAGCCTTCCCTCCTCTCCTGCCCTGCCCAATCATCCCGCCTCTTCCTCCTTCCTGTTTAGGCCCGCCAAACCCTACCCTCAACCCTAGCCATCACAGCCCAGCCAAATCTCTCCACCAATGCAGTGGTACAAGCGCCTGTCCAGAGACAAGGACAAAATGCAGCCACATGTTCCGTCCTCGACTCCAAGTCCCACCAAGACTCTCAAGGCTACCGTGTCACCACCGCCCACGGCGTCCGCCCACCATCACAACCGTCACGGCCACGGCCACAGCCATAACCGCAGCTACAACCACAGCCACGTCGCTGCCTCGTCTGCCTCCGCCGTTTCCACCACCTCTAGCCTCGCAACCATCGCCACCTTTGGCTCGCTGCCCTCCCCCACCTACTCAATACCACCACCGCCCACCAAAATCCCTCCTCGCACTTCGTCCACCGCCCACTCTAGCGCCCGCACCGCTGCCCGTCGCGCCTCCGTTCCTGCCACCAGCACAACCCCCAACGCCGCTGTCTTGCTACCCCCTGCGCCGTCCTCCTCGACTACCGTCACCTACAAGCTCGCTCACGTCCCCGAAACCGTGACTCCTACTGCCGCTGCCACCACCGCCGCCGCTCCCCCCTCACTGCTTCTACAGCCTGCCTCCTCGCCCTTTCCCCTGCCATCGCCCTCGCCCTCACCCTCCACCGACTCCTCCATTTCCGGCCTCGCCAGCTCTTACTCATCTGCTCCTGCTCCTGCTCCTGCACCCGCTCCCGCTCCTGCCGCCGCCCCCCGCGTGTGCTCTCGTGCTCGCTCCCGCTCACAATCTCTGTCGCTCTCACTGTCGCTCTCCTACTCACATTCTCGCTCGCAATCCTACACCTCGCACTCCCGCTCGCACCCTCGCTCCGTCCAGCCCTTTGCCACGCAAACCATGCCCCCGTCGCCGCCGCCACCGGACCCTTCGCGCTATGCTACCGAGGACCTCGACTTCACCGGCCGCAAGCTCTGGACTCCTGAAAAGGAAAAGGCCGTCTGCGGCCCCTTCGACTACCTCTACGGCCACCCCGGCAAGGACTTCCGCGCCCAGCTGATCAAGGCCTTTGATGTATGGCTAGAGGTGCCCGCCGAAAGCCTTGCCATCATCACTCAGGTCGTCGGCATGCTCCACACAGCTTCCCTGCTCGTTGACGATGTCGAAGACTCGTCCTCTCTGCGCCGCGGCTTGCCCGTCGCCCACAACATCTTTGGCGTGGCCCAGACCATCAACTCGGCCAACTACATCTACTTCCGCGCCCTGCAGGAGGTCCAGCGTCTGCGCAGCCCCAACGCCATCTCCATCTTTGCCGATGAGATGCTGCACCTGCACCGCGGCCAGGGCATGGATTTGTTTTGGCGCGACAACCTCACCTGTCCGTCCGAGGAAGACTACCTCGAAATGGTTGGCAACAAGACGGGCGGCCTGTTCCGCTTGGGCATCAAGCTGATGCAGGCCGAGTCCCGCTCCCTCGTCGACTGTATGCCGCTGGTCAACCTGGTGGGCCTCATCTTCCAGATCCGCGACGACTACCTCAACCTGTCGTCACGCGAGTATTCCCACAACAAGGGCCTCTGCGAGGACCTGACCGAGGGCAAGTTCTCCTTCCCCATCATCCACGCCATCCGCGCCGACCCCGCCAACACCCAGCTCATCAACATCCTGCGCCAAAAGACCACTGACGTCGACGTCAAGCGCTACGCCGTCGCCTACATGGAGAGCATGGGCAGCTTCGCCTATACGCGTAGTGTCGTAAATGTGCTGATTGAGCGCGCTCGCAACGTCGCCTTTGATATTGACGACGGCCGCGGCAAAACCGCCAACATCCTCGCTATCCTGGACGCTATGGTGCTGCCGCTCGACGACTCTGAGGCCGGCCCTGGCGCCGGCCCTGGCTCTGGTATGCCCTCCATGTCCGACCTCCACGCCGCTGCTGCCGTCGGCCACGATCCGCTGCCCACTCCGCCGCTGCCAGTGCGCGCAATGCAGGTCATGGCGGCGCAGCAGGAGCAGCAGCGTGATCACCTGGACAAGCTGCGCTCATGAGCACCCTCTGCTCTTGACTCGCGTCTTCTTCTCTCTTCTCCTCTCCTCTCTTCTCTTTTATTTTCCTCTCCCCCCCCCCTTCTCTAGGCTCTGCAGTGCAGCAGCTTCTCATCCTGTTTGGTTCTTCTTCATGATGCATTCATATCTGTATTTCCCGGCGGCGTTTTCCCTTGTCTTTGTTTTATTTCTTTTCATATCTTCTCATTTCTTCTCTCATCTCTCTCGTCTCTCTCATCTCACGCATCTTTTTATTAATCACGTACACACGCACGGCGTTTTCCATGTCTATTTCCACGCTTCTCGGTTGCGAGACTCAAGAACAAGAGGAAGAAAGGGGATCAAGACTTTTTTTTTCCTCAGGGATGACATTTCTGGTGGCTTCTATGGTTTTGTACATGTTCTTTTTTTTTGTTTTTGTTTTTGTTCTTGTTTCTTAATACATACCCTTTCTTTTTCTTTTTCATGTATACTTGAATGACATGCAATTTCGCCGTAGCACCACTCGGCATGCTGTGTATTAGCATACATGCCCATGTCGACACAGCTGTAGCTTCTACTACCTTCACTAATACACATTCCCATGTCCACACATCTGTATCTTCTAGTCCGCGCCCTCCGCCTCAGCCTGCTGCTGCCGCTTCACCACGCGCACCCACCGCCGCCTCCTCCATTCGCCGCGCCGAACCGCCCCGTCTCCTTCCTCCCACGCCGGGTGCGGGCCATCCGTAGCCGTGGGCTGTGTCCAGTCCGCTGCTGCTGCTGCTGCTGCTGCTGCTGCTGCTGTATGCGACAACGACGACCTGGCCATTGACGAGGACGACGCCAGCGACGCGTCGTCGTCGCCGAAGCTGGAAGACCTCCTGGCGTGGTCTGTGTGGGTGTGGGTGTGGGTGTGTAGCGCCGTCACCGCCGAGTCTGCTGTACTGCACATGTCGTACACCCACCGCTCGCCCTCGGTCTCGACCTCGACGCCCGTGATGATGCGCTCCTCGACCCATTCGCGACTCCACAGGTCCAGCGCCCACTTCTTCTCGCTCCACTCCCAGCCGTCGGGCGGTAGCACGTCCTCGAAGAAGCGCGTGCCGCGCGGCCGCTCGGCAGCCAGGCGCGGCTGCGACAGCGGGTCATAGGGCGACGGCGAGAAGAGCCACGGCTCCCACTCGCCGGCCGCCGTCATGCGCTGCAGCTCAAACACCTCGACCTCGCGCGTCTCGGGCGCGCTGTCCAGGATGATGTCGTGGCGGATCCACGCGTGCAGCCAGCGCTTGGCCAGCGCCTCCTGCGGCTCGACGTGCGCGCGCCGCGTGGCGTCCAGCAGCGCCGCGATGCGCGGGTGGTGCATGCCTAGCACGGCCCAGCCGCCGGTCAGGAACAGCAGGCGCCACGGCAGCAGGTGGGCCGAGATGGACATGAGCACGCTGGCGGCGAACATGAAGACGAAGACGGCAGACGAGTGCGCCTCGTCGCTGAAGTTGGTCGTGGGCACGATGGCGGCCACCACGTGGTCATGGCCGACGCAAAAGTCGTCCATGCAGTTCTGCAGGTCGCGCATGTTCTGCAGAAAGTCGCGGCTCAGCTCCTTGGCCGGCTTAACGGTGTGCGCCGGCGCCAGGGGCGGTCCGCCGGGCGAGTAGGCGAGCGACTCGGGCCCGTGTGGCGGGGCGGGGTGGCGCGCCAGGAAGCCGGGGATGAAGACACCAAGCATCAGGGCGGCGAGTGGCAGGATGGGCAGCAGGTGCGGGTCGAGACAGACGAAGCTGTACACGGCCAGCACGGAGAGTGTATGCGAATAGCGCTGCCAGGTGAGGACGCGGACGACCTGCTCCTGGAATTTGAAGACGACGCCGATGCGCGCGTTGAAGCGGCGGAAGTTGTTGGACATGGTGGTGATGTTGAAGTTAGGCCGGTTCTCATAGAACTCCATGCCGCTGGCTTGCGGCGCCGGCGGCCTGCTGGCGGCAGCGGGGCCATCGTCAGGCACTATCTGCGCAAGGACTCTTTTGAAGGGCAACGGGGTTAGCTTGAGGCTGGCCAGAAACTGACGCGGGCTGCGATGGGAATTCTTCTTCTTGTTGCTGTGCTTCATAATGGAAACGTCTCGATGTGCGCATATGATGTGTATCTAGGGGCGGCAACCGTGGATGGGCCGAGCGATAGGCAGACGCAGCAGCGTTCTTAAGCTGCTGGCTGTGCACACCATGCGCACAATGTACATGGTGAGACTCACGTTTCCAGCAAGCGGTCCTGCAGCGAGGCCTTGTCACGTAAAGCAGCCATTCGCTGCCTCAGACCGCCGCCTTTGGCTTCCTGGACTTGGGGCTGTGGGACCGATGCTTCCGGGGCATTGTTGGACGTGGGGAGGGGTTGCTGGCAAGAGGGGTTTTCGCTGTGGCTTTCAGGCCGAGGCGGGCTTTGCTTCTGTTTCTGTTTCTGTTTCTGCTGCTGCTGCTGTGACTGTGACTGTGGCTGTGGCTGTGACTGTTAGCGGTCCTGGTTCTGATATTGATATTGGGTCTGGGTCTGGGTCTGGTCACACACATGCGGAGCGCATCTTCGCTCTGGTGAGGGGTCACGGCTGACGAACAAATCGGCAGTAAACTCATCCATGAGGCACAAACAAGCACGTCAAAGGCGATATAATCGGCTGATGCGCTGTTTGTGCAAGGTTATACTGCAAGCCGATAGTAGGCCGTGGGATGCGATGCAATGCGACGCGATGGGCAAGCTTGGAGCGAGTGGCATGAGCCGCCGGCAAGCAACGGCGATGATGGGACGCAACAAGGAGCCTGGAGATGGACAGAGACACGCGGTAAAGCTGTTGCGATGGGCCAAGAATTGCTAGATGGTATGTAGACAATGAAGAGAAAAGCTCTTGGCTTGAGTTTGTGTGACATGTCAAGGTTGGCGAGGGTTGAGTGAAATGACGTGTCTGGCAGCTGGCAGATGGGAGGCTGCAGCTGGCGGGTGAGATACTGCAGCTGGCAGTGTAGACAGGGAGAATGTGCCATCACAACAGCTGACGTCAGCTGTCAAACCACTAACCCTCGTGTACTGGTACAACCCTACCCCTGCCCCGTGATCTTCTTCAAGGCACGCTTGCGTTTGCTTCTCCGACAACCTGTCGTTGTTTGTCTTCCTCATTCCCCTTGTCAAAAATGGCGGTCAGTCCTTGTCGTCGAGATACTCATCTTCGCTGTCCATCATTTGCAGCGCTGCAATGCACGTCTGTGTCTGTGGCGGTCAATCTGGAAGTCCTACAGGCCAACGTCAGGAGGGACGAGGGACGAGCAACGAGCGACGAGTGACGAGGGACAAAGGCTGGCTCTTGTTTCTGGCAGCGCAGGCCAAAATGAGGCCAAACAAAGAAGATAATCTACGAGCATAAAACAAGAGGCAGCAAATAACCGAAGACGACAACGACGGAAGCAAGGATGGCGAGGGCTCAGCAGCAAATGTCGGGATTTGTTGCCATGGCCGTTACTGGGAACTTGGGCCAGGGACGGACAAGGGAAAGGAGAGGACGAGGACGACAACAACGACAATAACAACAACAACAACAAGAGCAAGACATTTCCGCCCAGAGCTGGGCTTCTCAGGCCAAGGGGCAGTTGATTCCATTTCGTGGTGTGCACTTTTTTCTCGGGATTTGAAGCTGCTGTTGTTTGTGTGGAAGTCCAGATGTAGGTACATCTGTACATCTGTACATACATACAAGTACGTATGTATGTATGTATCTACCTATGTACACACTATCAAGTGAACAGCTGGCCGCTGCCTGCTTGTTGCTGCGTCCAGGTCTGCGTTTGTGGCTACATATAGCCCCAGGGTCAGAGACAAAGCCGGAGACAGTGCAGGGCCAAGGACAAGACAGGACAAGGAAGGGATTGTGACAAGCGAGAAGCCCACGGTGAATATAAGCCCGCCCGCCAGCCCGCCAGCCAGTCAGCTTGGACAGTGAGTGCATCATGGCGGTTTGTTGAGCATAGGCAGGCTCTTGCGTTGTATTGTGATTGAAGCTGGACGGGCGGTGGCGGTGATTTTTCTTTTCTTTTCTTTTGTTTATTTTTATTTTTATTTTTGAATTTTTCTGTCTTTTTTCCCCTCTTTTTTTTTGGGGGGCTGGAAACGAACGTGCATCACGTGGCAGACACCTGCCTTAGGCTTAGGGTTTATGACCGGCGGGGAGATGGAAGGGCTAAGCTGGAGGCTGGAAACCTGGAAATTACACGTTGATCCTGAACCAGGAAGGCGTAGTGTATGGCATGCATGCGTGCATGCATGTATGTACATATGCTGCTTCCTTCCTCTGTGCTTCGACAAACAACACATCACGCAGAACAGACAGAGTGCAGAAACCAGACATCACCCATCAGAAATCAGAGCCTTCGACTTAACTTGGCCTTAGCATTGGCCAGCAAAGCCAGTGCCTGGGCTGCTCTTTGACTTAAGTGGGGCCACTTTGAATACGCTAAGAGAAGAGCAAGAAAGAGCAGGTGCAGGTGCAGGTTTGCGTTTGCGTTTGCGTTTGCGTTTGCATTTGCGTTTGTCTGTGTTCACTTGCCCTATTTGCATTGCCAAGTGCCTGTTTGGGCTGTACCTTGGGAGTAGATGCTGGTACTTGTGTTTGTCTGCACCTTCTGCATGTCTCTGAATGTACCTTTTTTGTCTCTCCCTCGTGCTCTCTATCGAGGACCTTGCTGGCCTGTGTCTTTTTTTTTCTTTTTTTTTCCTGCCGCCGTCGTAGTTGCCAAGTTGATGGTAGTGCTGCTCTGCCTTTCGTTTTTTTTTACTGTAGTCCTCTTCTTTTGCTCGCTGCAGTTACCCCTTTGAAGGCCAGAACAAAGCACAAAAAAAGGCAGAAGCACCCGCGGGAAGCCTAGGGAAGGAAGGAACCTACGATCCAGGAAAGGGAGGCACCGCACCGCCATCCAACAGCCGCTCTTGCTCTTTTGGTCTGCCTCAATTTTGTCTGTCTTTGTATTTTTTTTTCTTTTTCCCTCTTCGACTTCTTTATCATTTTCTTTATCATTTTCTCTTTCTTTTTTTTTTTTTTTTTTTTTTTTTTTTTTTTTTTTTTTTTTTTTTTTTTTTTTTTTTTTTCTCTTTCTTTTTTTTTTTTTTCCTTTTTTCATCGCTTTATTTGTTGTGCTGCTGTTCGCCTGCCAACCGTTCATCTCGCCTCAGCAAGCCTTCTCGTCCAAAAAAAGAAAACACCATTTTTATTTTATTTTTCTTTATTTTTCTTCTTTTTTTCTTTTCTTTTCTCTCGGAATGCGATAGTTTCTTTTTTCCCGCCGTCCTTAAGCTCCTTGGCCCAGGACTTCACTTTGGCATTCCCCCCCACCCTCTAGACTATAGCCCGCCTCGACTTCAACTTCAGCTTCGATCTCGACCGCCACTGATCTTTGATCTTTGATCTGGCGAGCTTCCTGGCCTGCCCTTCTTTGTCCTCGATTTCTGTGCCTTGAGTCATACACCACGACCACGGTCTTTGTTCTCAACCGTCTTGCTTGAAGTGTTGCACGGTTTTGTAGAGGTCTCATCTCGTCTTATTAAAAGTCTTTTTTTTTCTTCTCCTTCTTCTCTCTTTTTTTCTCTGCCCCCTTCTTCTCCTCGGGCACTCTTCTCAGCCTTTCTCCTTTCGTCTGCCCGCTCTTCGACTTGTGGGTGCTTGCATTTGCATGCCCTCGCACGCCCATTGCTCTCCATGATTAGGGAGCCTGCACACCACTCAGCCGGTCGTCAAGCCGCTTCGAGCATCACTCCCACACCTCGGTGAGTCCACCTCTCTTCTCTGCCCTCGCCGCAGCCGGTCTTTTCTTTTTTGCTTGTCTTCGTTTCGCGCCGCTGCTTCACTGCTCTTAGCTGCGCCGACTGCTGCTGGCTCGTTGTTCCCTTATCCCTGTAGCCAGCCTGCACTGTACTGCAATTGCTCTGCACTGCTGTCTTTCATCTGCTCCGTGCCCCTAACTTAGCAACTTTGGCTCTGATATAGGTCCCGTAGATTAAGCAACGCTTCCATCATCTCTTCTGTCTCAACCGCCCTCCCTGGTCCTGGCCCTTCCTCTGCCTCTCGCTCCCTCAATCTCGACCCGTCGTCGCTGCAAATGCTCAGCGCCTCTTCGTCCAACAACCACTCGTTGTTCTCTTTTGGACGGAATGCTGCCTCCTCGGCCGCCTCTGCCTCCACCTCCATCCCCATGAAAGACAAGCTCGACAGAAACGACGTGACGGCAACTGCATCGTCGCCATCCTTTGATTTCCTCCCTTCAGTCAATTTCGACGATTTGCAAAGCAGTCTGGAGGAGGCGTCAACCGAGTTCAAACTGTCCCCCTTCACCACCACCACCACCGCCTCCTCCTCTGCTGCTGCCGCCGCCGCCGCCGCCATCTCCCATCACTCTCTTTCGCTCCCTCTTTCTGTCCCGATAGCCTCCGACGTCGGGAGTTTTATCAACGCCAACTCCAGCTCCAGCTCCAACGGCCATAACCCGCCAGTCTCCATGCGGACCTCGTCTGCCGCCTTCAACAGCAAAATGTCCGAACCCCATCCACAACTTTCGTCCAACCTGATGCATGCCAACTCTTCCTCTGCCAACAACACCATCACCACCACGACGACCACGACCACTGCCCCTTCCTCTTTCTCCACCACCCGCGTCATGATTCCTCAAAATACCATGAATAACGCGAATCGCCACAATGCACATACGCATCAACGCTCGGCCTCGCTCCTGCGTCGTCAGAGCACTTCTTCCCGGCCGTCAACGTCGCCCGCAACTTCGGAATTGCCTCAGCCGTCTTCAAGAACCCCCATGCGCCGCCAGAGTCACTATCCTCCCGTATCAAATTCCAACATGCCCAAGCCCATACTGCCCAGGAAATCCATCGGCCCTGGAGTTGACGTCGACACCACCTCCATCGCCCTAGGACGTCGCTCGTCTACACGTAGACCCAGCATTTGCTCAGATGTCAATCCCAATCGCTCTTTTGTCTCATCCTCTGCACTTGGCGATGGCACGCGTTCTTCCATGGATGGCGATTTTCTTTCCGCCAACGAGTCAACCGCCTCCAATCTTTCTACTTCACGAGCCTCAAAAGCTCGATCCGTCCACTCCTTTAGTAAACCAACACAAGCTAGTCTGGCCAATAGCAATAGTACGCTCACTCCAGACAGAAAATCGCGACTTTCGTCGTTCCATCTTCGTTCACCGCGAACTTCGCTCAAAGCCGGAGTCACTGCTCCTCCCACAACAGCGAACAAGCGTGTTTCTGTCATGCCAGGCATGCCCAGTCCCAACCATGTTCACGGCCTAGGCGCCCGAACAATTAGTCCAACCGATGCTCGAAGAATGAAACGACTCTCTATGCACAACCCTTCCAGCAACAACAGCACGACTTCTATCGCCACTCCAACTCCTGGCCTCGCCTCTGATATTCCACCGCCTCCGCCATCCGAACGCCGCACTTCGTCAAGATCGCCGTCCGTTGTTCCACGGAAAGCCACCGCAACCCCTTCATCATCGCGCACCACCCCCGACATACACAGGAAATCATATAGCTCTGGATTGTCTACAGGTTCTGTCGCTAGCGCCACAACTGTCCGGACCTCTACAGGCTCTATTGCACCGCGCATGCCCCAAATTCCTCAGTCAATATCTACCTCCAGATTACCAGCACCCAAGGCACTGACGCTCCAAAACATTCAAATGCAGAGCACTACCAGTGACCTGGACGAGGACGTGCCTCCGGTTCCCGCAATCCCCAAGGCATATGGGTCACCCAAAGAACCACCTGCTGAGTATAGTCTGATGGATAAGAAAAAGGCCAGCATGATCTTTGACACGTCCAGTGTGCATAGTCTCCAAAGCAACTCTACTGGAAGTGGCTCAGTAGTGGGTTTGGATGTTGCCACATCATCTACTATCGGTAGCAAAGTAGGCATGAGAAAGGGCTCATACCACAGCCACACTGTCAGGGAATCTGAAAAGATGAACCAGTCTCGCAAGAGCTTGCAGCCGCTACGCTTGCCCCCCATGAATATCGGGCCTTTGAGCACCCCCACGGCCAACAAGATTGCCTCTCTCCCGGTCCACAGCAACACTTCTCCTAGCCGCTTAAGCCCCGCCCCCAAGCAATCTTCCAGCAAAACTCCCACCACCCCGATGACAGCTTCAAAAACTTCCTTCTTTTCTCGAAACTATGAATCAGCCATGGAGACTCCGGTCATGCGCAGCAGTAGCTCCATCAATTCCACGCGACTTCACAGTCCCTTGGTATCTGGCAGAGACAACGCTGATGATTCAGTCCGCACCTCCAAAGTGCGCGACAAGAGCGTTTCTCCTTACTTATCCTCCTCGCTGCCAAAGTCTAGTGGCACCGCTACTCCCACTAACAAATCTTCCCATGGAAGAAATGTCCTGGTTAAGAACAACCGTAGTGTCCCTCGATCCCGAACTCGAGGCCAGGCTACTACTCCTACCTCTTCGACTGTTACAATCAAGCATTCAAATTCAATGCACTCCAAACCATCCGGCCCCAGAGCTATACGCATGCCTGTCAAGGGTCTCAAGTCACCACCGCCCCCTTCAAGTCCCGAAGATCAAGAACCGCCAACTCCTTCGTCCATGAGCTCTCTGCGCAGGAAGCTTAGTCTCTCTTGGAAGCGTGGCGCGTCAAAAAGCAGCATTACCCTGCCTCCCGGGGTCATTGAGACGACAAGCAATCTCCACACCGCTCAGCGCCATGATCATGCTCCCCCGCCGCGACTGCCCACCTCAATGACAGGAAAGCTGAGTCCCACCGCCTCAATCAAGAGCGGGTCTACTTACTTGGAGACCCGCCGGAGGAAGAGCTCTATTTCCAGCCTTACAACTCTTGGCATCGGCATGCAGGAGCGTCACCGCAGTGAATGGCCTAGCCACAGTGGCGTCCCCAAAAAGCCCATCATGCCCGAGACGGATGATCGGCTTGGTGCCAACAATGGCTTGCGGAAGCCGAAGCCGCGTACCTCGATGACGCCCGTGAACAAGTCGCCTACAACGGATCTGTGGGTTGCGGATATGGACAAGGATGATCTGCTAGCCGAGGAAGACATGCGGAAGCTGGCTATGCGACGAAAGGAGACCGAGGTTGCCGCTCGCACGCTGGATCAGCTGCGCAAGAGAGCGAACCCCAAAGAACGTGTCAGTGCCCAAGATGCTATTCGCATTGCTAGACTCAACAGCTACGAACATGGGGAGATTATGGACTACAGCGATGTGTACTTTTGTGGTACACAAAACGCGCAAAAGGTTGTTGGCGATCTTCATGGAAATGCGCCCAACTTTGGCTACGATGATGAACGGGGTGACTATGCCATTGTCCCTGGCGACCATCTGGCCTACCGCTATGAAATCATTGATATCCTGGGTAAAGGCAGCTTCGGTCAGGTTGTGCGCTGTATTGATCACTGTCTCGGTGTCTTGGTGGCCATCAAGATTATTCGGAACAAGAAGCGGTTCCACCAGCAGGCTATTGTTGAGGTCAACATTCTCAAGAAACTTCGGGAATGGGATCCGCACAACCACCATAGCATGGTGAACTTTACGGACAACTTTTATTTCCGTGGCCATCTCTGCATCTCGACAGAACTTCTGGACATGAACCTCTACGAATTCATCAAGGTGAACAACTTCCGTGGCTTCTCGCTGCGTCTCATCCGCCGCTTCACTAAGCAGATTCTCTCGTCGCTCAATTTGCTCAAGCACCGTCGTGTTATCCACTGTGATTTGAAGCCCGAAAACATTCTCATTCGCCACCCTCTGCACAGCGAGATCAAGGTTATTGATTTCGGATCGAGTTGCTTTGAGAATGAGAAGATCTACACATACATCCAGTCGCGCTTTTACCGGTCTCCTGAAGTTATTCTGGGCATGACGTATGGCCTGCCGATCGACATGTGGAGTGTGGGTTGTATTCTTGCCGAGCTGTACACAGGCGTGCCCATTTTCCCTGGCGAGAACGAGCAGGAGCAGTTGGCTTGTATCATGGAGGTCTTTGGGCCTCCCGAGAAGCATTTGATTGAGAAGAGCACACGCAAGAAGCTCTTTTTCGACTCGATGGGAAAGCCCCGTCTCACAGTGTCGACCAAGGGCCGCCGTCGCCGTCCCTCGTCCAAGACGCTGCAACAGGTGCTCAAGTGCGACGATGAGCCCTTCCTCGACTTTATCGCACGTTGTCTGCGTTGGGATCCTGATCGTCGTATGCGTCCGGAGGAGGCTATTCGCCATGAATTCATAACGGGCCAGAAGCCTGCTCCACGTGCGCCTCGCGACATGTCGCCCATGAAGCGCACCAACACCATCTCCACGTCACGGCCTCTGCCCGAGCCTCCGGCCACATTCCGCCGTACACGGGAGACTTCGGCGTCGGGAACCAGCCCATCCAAGGCATCGACAGGTGGATACGCGCCAGTGCGCCGGGGCTCGAATGCGGGCTACGGCGCAAGCAGCACGCTGGGAACAGGGGCGGGTGTGAGCTCGGGAAAGCGGGTCAGCACGGGCGTGGCTAGTATTGCCGGCAACAGCAACCTTCCGCGCGTTTCTAACCGCAGTGTGAGCGGGAAGCTGCAGGACCTTGTCTCGGCCGGTGCGTCAACTGCCACCACGGCATCCTCGGGTCGGCGGTGAACTGGTGCAAAGAGAGGAAACGAGATACTGAGCGGTGATTCTGGCTGGTGACTTCCTTGGGGGATCTTGTTCACCGGGAGCTCCCCCTCTTCACCTTGTTCCTTTCTTTCTTTCTTTTCTTTCTACTATCTTTTCTTTTCCTTGTCCACCCATTCCTCCATGATATATCATGCGCTTATCTGCCCTTGTTTTCTTTTTCTTTCTCCATTTTCTTCTTTCTCTGGTGGCGTCGTGTTGTTCGGCGCCCGTATGCTGTCTTGTATGTGCAGGCCTTGTAATCTGATGTCTTTATTTCCCCTCTCTTCATTCTTGGTGGCTCGTTCCTTTTTTTCTTTTCCTTCATTTTCATTTTCATTTTCCTCTTCATCTTCGTCCATCATGCCTAGCCGTCTTCCTGTCTTTCTTCCCTTCTCACGTCCTTTTCTATTCTTTTTTTTTCTTTACACTTTATTATTCAGCTTTGCCCTGTCCAACAAAGAGCGTTTTATATTACTTTTCTCTTATACTTTTTTTTTCTTCGCATTTACTGGAGATTTCCTGGTACAGCCGTTTTCTCCTGTCCCACGGTTGATATCTTAGAGAGCTACTTATTCGATAATGAAGGCATGCGTTTGTTGTTGGTGCTGATCTTGGACTTATTTGATGTTTTGTGTATGTGCGAGGCCGACTTGGTGATGCCCTCCTTGTCGTTTAGGGCCACTGTGGTCTTGGGCCGCCTTTACGGCCACTACCATTTCGCATGGTATGCTGGGACTCTTGTTGTGCCCAGGGATACGGCCGAGAGCGGCTGAAGCTTCGATGCAGCGTAGGCGTCGGCCTGTTTCGGGGTTGTGGGGGTTCAACGGATGGTGGTGGGCTGTCTGTGGTTGGTGGTGAACACAGTACAGCAGAGCACAACATAGCACGGCATAGCACGGCACAGGCACCGTGGGCAGATGAGCATGTGTACATGCACATATGCGGTATAAGCAAAGGGAGGAAAGCATTTCTGCGCAGACGTAGTCCATTCCGTGGCTTCTCCGCTCGTCTGGTGGGCTGGTTGTGAATTTATGGCACAGTCACTGCTGCACAGTCTGCACATGCAGCGGAGAGGGGGGGTGGGGGACTTGAGCACTGGATCTGCACTCTTCTTCCTGCAGCACTTGCGAGTGAGGGGTCTCCGCCGCCACGGCCACACCCCCCTCCTCCATTCTCTGGAGCGTGTGGCCCGTCGCACGCACAAAGCGCAGTGTCCTACTCCCTTTTGCGGCCAGCTGCACAGCCAGCTACGTAGCCAGGGTGCTTAGCAGCTAGGGCAGAAGGATCTCCTGCGCACCTATCTGGGGCTCCATCAATGTGCAGTGCTTCTGTCTATATCGGCCCACTAATATTTACCTCGCTGCGCGTACGGTCAGTCCGACTGCCCCTCTGTGACGTTGTCGAGGAGGGGCGTTCGAGGAGGGGCGTGGCAACGGTCTAGACCTGGACCCAGTCCGCCCGTGCTGGAGACAGCCAAGGCCGCAAGAGAGCGCAGTGATGGCAAACGGCCCCGCCTCCTCTTGCTGCTCTCTTCTCCAAGACGCATTGTTACGTCATGCACGATAGGTCATACATGATACATCATACACCCCAAGGAGGTACATGCACATGTACCAGTCAATCCTCCAGGTGTGTGGGCGAGTGTGTGTGCACCGGGAGGCACGGAGGCAGGTCTGTGTATGTGCGATGACGGGACGCGCGCATAAACGAGCAGCCAAGACAGAAAGGAGTAGCAGAAGGAAGAGGAGGAGGCGGAGGAGGAGAAGGAGGAGGAGAGGCCTTGCTCTGGCTGTGGGCTTGCCTGACCTGAGCTGGTCTGGTCTGACCTGAGCGCCTGTGCCGCGGCCCAGCGGCCGAGCGGCTTAGCTCTGGGAAGTCCCTCTAGAGGGAAACCAACATAGGGGAAAAGGATAGCAAAAGAGAAAAAAAAACAAGGACACTGCCGTTCACATGCATGTTATGGCTGTTTCGGGCTTACAACAGCCCGAGTGAAGGGTCGCCTTTGTCGGGCCACCGCCTTCCTGGCATAGAAAAAGGGCCAGCAACAAGCCATGGCCTGCTAGGACCACAGTGTGCCAACACCGGCATGTTGCCGGAAAGCGGGAAGACTAAGAGGAGGACACATCTGGTGTTTGGTCGTGTTCTAGAAGGGCCTTGAAGGGTCTTGGTGTCTGTAGCGAAGGAATGATATAGGGTGATGTGGAAGGACGGCCTGGCGAGACCCAGGCCTACGGCCCCAGGAACAAAGAAGGAATAGAGGACTTATAGTGAAGTCGCCAATAACAGCAGCTCCTTTGGCATCACCATGGCGAGAAGCGCATGAAAGCGGGAGACATGAAAACGAGAGGAGGCCAACGATCCACAGCTGGCCGTGCCGTGGCCTTTAATAGGATGCAACACACTAGAAATACATCAGGCGGAGGATATATATAAAAGGGAACAACTTCAAACTCCGCCCCCCCCCCCCCCCCCCCCCCCCCCCCCCCCCCCACACCCACAACACCACAACACCACCCCAAACCAAGA
>JADILG010000530.1:0-16240 GCA_017591655.1 Thielaviopsis populi
GTCTACCTGCGCTCGCCCGCCCTAGCGACCATGTCTACATTGCGCCCTCGGGCGTGCAAAAAGAGCTCATGAAGCCCCAAGACATCTACGTGCTCTCGCTCTCGCAGACGCTGGCCTCCGCCAACCGCGTCTACCTGCGCTCGCCCGCCGCCTACAAGCCGTCGCAGTGCACGCCGCTGTTCCTGGCCGCCTTCACCAAGCGCCGCGCCGCCTGCTGCATCCACACGCACTCGCACTGGGCCGTGCTCGTGACATTGATCCTGGAGCAGCGCGGCTCCACCGTCTTCGAGATCAACAACATTGAGCAGATCAAGGGCTTTGGCCGCGGCTTTGAGAAGGCGGGGAATCTGGGATACCATGATACTCTGCGCATTCCCGTCATTGAGAACACGGCCCATGAGGAGGATCTGACTGAGTTCCTCGAGGACGCCATGGACAAGTATCCGGATACGTACGCCGTGCTGGTTCGCCGCCATGGTGTCTATGTCTGGGGTGATAACGTGCACAAGGCCAAGACTCAGTGCGAGAGGTAAGTTTGAACGCATACACCACACACACACACATACACACACACCTTACAGACCATGGCTTCTATGGTCCATGCTGACTGAGCATCACAACACCCTTTAGCCTGGACTATCTATTCCAGCTTGCCGTCGAAATGAAGCAGCTTAACATCCCGTGGATGAGCGACATCCCCAAGGTCAAGACCCGCCGTGAGCTTGAGCTCGAGCTCAATGAACAGACCAAGAACTAGGCGGCCGCCTTGCCAGGAAAGACAAGGTATATATATATCGCCACGCGAAATGAATGTACGACTGTAGCTTATAGAAGGAGGATATAGAAAATATGAGACACAATGTTTGGGAGTGCGTGGATGGATGGGAATCTCACGGGCAAAAGGGAGCTTGTTTATTCAATCATAAACATCATGTTTCCAGCTATCGTGAAGTGTCACGGCCAAAGTGGATGCCGGTGATTATTATATTGTAAGAACCATGTATCGAAACGCATGATTTAAAGCTCCTCCTTTTCTCTTTGCTGGAAATGCTCATCTGGCTCTGACGAAGAGTCGACATCCACCTCAATGGCGGCCTTCTGCCGTATCGGATCTTCTTCAGTCATCTTGACAGCGGTCCCGGAGACCGTGCCGTCGTCGTCGTCACCCGCGACAAAGACCCCGTCCGCGACAAGGACCTCATCCAGCCGGATTTCAACTCCGTCTTGGCCGTCTATAATCCTGCCAACCTGCTCACTCACGCCGAGGTCCTCAGACGTGGCTTCATGCTGCTCGCTCTCTGCACTTTTGACGTCTCTCTGCCGCGTCTCGGCTGCGACCTCGGCCGCAGCCTCACCCCCAACCACCACCGAGACCGTCGGCAAATCCTCACCGGGCAACCCCTCGACCCCGGCGTTTGGCGCCCTGAGCACATCCGCACTCTCCACTGCTGCGTGCCGCTGCCCGGCGGGAATAACCGCCTTACCCACCATCCAGCCCGTGCCGAACAACAGCCGGAGCGGCAGCCACACCAGCCACCACGCGGGGCCGTACAGGAAGCGGCGGAAGACGAGCCACGCCAGCGTGGCCAGCAGCATGTAAAGCGATGTCTGCAGATACCACGTGTCGCTCTTCTGCGAGCGCAGCAGCGTGGCCAGCAGGTCCTTGGACGACGCCAGCATGCCCTCCAGCGAGCCGTACGACTCGTTGAGCTGCGCCAGCGCCTGTGTCGACTCCTGCAGCGTCTGGTGCGCATACTCGCTGCGTGCCAGCTCAGCGGCAATCATGTCGTGCGTGCGTCGTAGCGCCAGCGTGACGTCTGTGCTGGCGCCGACCGTCTGCTGGTCTTCGTCCGAAAGTGCCGTGTGCTTCTTCTGCAGGAGTGACGACGGCTTTTTGTCGCCGTGTGCGTGTAGACTGCCGCCGCCGCCGCTGCCGGTGTTGCGCTCGCGGTCCTCGGATGCGTCGACTTGTGATGATGCGGCGGATACGGGCTGAGAGTATACGGAAATCAGGAGCTGGCGTTCGTGTCGTTGGGCGTCGGCGAGGGTTTTTCGCGCCGAGAGCTGGGCGTGTCGGAATGCGACGCGGCAGCTGTAGAGTACATGTATTTGGTCAGCACACTATTTAATCTATGAAGCTGCAGACTATTATTCACAGTGTCACGGCCACGGCCACGGCCACTGCCGCTGCCACTGCCATTGCATACATACCCAGAAAGCTCCTTGAGGAGCATCTCCACACCATCTTTTAAGCGTGACTTGCTAGCAGCTGGCAAGTCCTCAATCTCTTCGCCCAGAATCTCAAGCTCGTCCTCCTCCTCGCGGATTATTTGGCTGATCTCGGCGCTGAGCTCGCCACTGACGCTGTTTTCCTCGCTGACATTGAGTGGGACGGAGCCCGGTTCAAACTTGAGCCCGGATAATCGATCAATGAGCTCTCGCAGCTGTGCCGTGGTGTCTTGCAGAGCGACAAGACGTTCTTGAAGCCCAGCGGCGGACATGACTGGCTGGCTGGCTGGTGGGCGGGCGGGGAGGGAGGATAGCTTGGTCGTCGAGAGGAGGTCGGGCGGATGGATTTTTGTTGCGTAGTCTAGAGAAAACCTGTTTTGATAGAAGACGAGTATACGCCCGGTATGTATTCCAATATGGTTGAAAAAGGGCGTAGAGCGCATGTGTATGCGGCGCAAGATGACAAGTCGAGGGACAGGAGCTCTTCAAATGCCACTGACTGCTATTGCAGCCTGTGACGACATTCTGCTGCGCTGGCCAAAAAAACAGCAATGCTGACTAAGCACAGTGCCATCTCTGGTTCGCACGTGCGGGAGGCATACAATAGTGACTTTTATGTGTGTGGTGCTTGTTGCGTGGGTGTAGATAGATGATTCGGAAATGGGCGATACAGTACATGCACACCAAGTGTGTGGTATGCTTGGGTATGTCTCTTCTGAGCTATCCGTCTTGCCTTTATACAGCCCGTCCTTTGTATCGAACTCCATCACCACAGCTCATCGACGGCTAGCTAGCAGCTTCAATTAAGCACCGTGCAACTAACATCAATGCTCGTTCCCTTGAAAAATACACTGTATGGCCCCACTTTGGGACATCGCAAGCCTTCCAAGATTTCGAATTTCTCAGCATCACGACCGGCGGTCCTGTACCACCACCCGCCGCCCGCCCGCCCGCTCGCCTGATCCCCGCCCATCTCTGCGCCATCCCCACCACCACTCCGCGATCCTTCCTCGACTCCACGCCCTCGCGTCTCTCCCCCACCCCCTCTCCCCCCCCCTCTCTCTCTTTCTCGACGACCACCCGCACATCGCCGCCACGCACGCATCCCGGCCCAGCATGATTACCAAGTTCATGACGCAGATCACCTCGCGGGTCAACCCGTTTAGCAGCACGTCTCGTTCCGCCCGCCTCTTTCTTGCGCAGATCCCGTCTAATGCTCGCGCAGAGGGCCTGGTTATAAACAACACCATGCTGCCCCAGGGCTCGACGGAGAAGCCGCTGCTGCAGGTCAAGTTCAGTACGGAGTCTTCCCCTCCTTCCATCCCCTCTGCTTGACACCCAATGGTTACTTTTTTTTAAAACTTTTTTTTTTCGTTTCTTTTCTTTTCTTTTTTCTGGCTGTTTTTCTGCTTGCTTGTTTGCTTGTTTTGCTTGCTAACATCATACTGCCCCCGGCTTGTAGAGGACGGAAAGGTCATGGACCTGGAATGCGCAACGACCAACATCAAGGGCCTGGTTGAAGAAGTCGACCGCCACTCCAGAGCGCTGCAGAAGAAGGCCGATATCCAGGACGCATGAGCACTGCACAGACTGGCTGTGTTTTCTCCGTTGTCCTTGCGTTTGGCCTGCCTGGATGCTCCCACTACATCTACGATTATCTTGTACATTACCAACCATCATCACCACCATTCATCTCCACCACCATCACAACTATTGCTGAGGATCAGGGGGACTCGGCGCCAGCTGGATAGACAAATCAATGGCTATCGGTGGCTATTGTATTCCATAGGCGTTTCTTTTTCTCTCGTAATCAAACTATTAAAGCGAAAAAAAAACACGAAAATGCTGATTCTTGATAGCAACTGTTTAATGCTGCAAATTTACGCAGTATCCAGAGGTTCACATCAGATTCTTCACAATCATGCTGTGCAACTCCGCCAGTGTTGTTCACGTTATTCGTAATTTAGTCTATTGAGGCCATGGCACTAAAGACATTGCAATGCATCGTTTCCAAGACATCATAGCCGGGCCATCTGCATTCACGCAGAGGCACCGCTGATGAAGAACCACTTGTCGATGGAAGGGTCAATCTTGGCGGGGAGCAGCTCCTGGTGAGCGGGGATAGCGGGGGTCTCGGCAGCGGTGATGTTGCCGGGGGTGCCAGAAACAGTCAGGTTGGTGCTAAAGAAAACACGGGTTGTCGTTCGTGTTAGTGATGGGGAAAGCTTGTGGATATACTACTGGTTGGGGATTGCGCAAGGGAAAACTCACGTCAGAACACCGGGCTGCTGGACCTTGCCCTGGACAAGACGCTCCCAGGCCTCGTTGCACTCACGGACGACGTCCATGGCGTAGCTGTTTTTTTGGGGGGAGGGGGGTTGTTAGCGATTGTATCTTGATAAATAGCGCAATCGATACAGGAAGAAGCCCTAAAGGAAAAAAAAAAGAGAGACTTACGCCTTGTTCTTGCACTCGCCGGTGAAGGCGAAAGAGTTCTCAGGCTTGCCATCGGGAATCTTGTAGATACGGAACCACTCGTTGGTGGCACGCAGAAGACCGGGCAGGTGGCGCTCGACATCCTCAACGTCGTTCAGCTTGGCAGCCAGCGGGTCGTTGACGTCGATGACAATGACCTTCCAGTCGGTCTCGTCCTCGTCCAGCAGGGCCATGACACCCAGGACCTTGACCTGCTTGATCTGGCCGGTGTAGCCAACCAGCTCACCGATCTCGCAGACATCGAGCGGGTCGTTGTCACCCTTGGCCTTGGTCTCGGGGTGGGCAACGGTGGGGTCCTCCCAGGTCTAAGGGGAGCGGAAGATGGGCAGTTAGTACGTATGCAAGAGTCAGTCGATGACGGCGGGATTGTAATCGGAGGAAACAGATAATATCGTAATTGGTTACGGTCGGGGCAAAAAAAAAGAAAAGGAAGGAAAGAAGAAGAAAAAAAAAGAAAAAAAGAAAAGTAGGACGTACCTGGGGAAAGGCACCGTAGTTCCAGAGGTAGCCCTTGTGGGGGAAGCAGTTGCGAACGAATCTCAGCTTGCCCTTCTTGATGTCCTGCTTGATGGGGTTGAGGGGCTCGTCCTTGGAGATCTAGAGAGAAAGAGAGAGGGGCTGTCAGCAATGGCATTGGGTGGCGGGAGAGGGAGAGAGAGGGAGGGAGAGGGGGGGGGAGAGACGGGCGTACCTCCTGCTTGGCGTTGGTCCAGCGGGGAATCTCAACAACCATGTTCAGAATCGTCTTCTCGGCATTGGCATACAGAGGGATATCGTGGAAGGGCGACACAATCTGGTTGTCCTTCTTGATGTAGACCCGGTGCTCCAGGGTGTTGGCAGCACCGACCTTGTGGACGGAGTAGGGAGAAGCCATTTCGAAAGACGTCAGACGACGATATGGATGTATGGGGGGAGATGAGGTGGAGGTGGAAAAGTGGCGGAGACCAGAGGGCGAAAGATGACCTGCGATCTGATGGACACGGGGCAGGGGAGAAGAAGAAGAAGAAGAAGAAGGAGAAAAAGAAGAAAAAGAAGACAACGGGTGGGAAGAAGAGGGAGACAACAGGGCCCTGTTAGTAGTGTCGGGAGAAGACGCAGAAGGAGGGGGAGGAGGGGAAGGGGCTGCTGTAGCTGCTACTGCTGCTGCTGTAGCTTCTGCTGCTGCGTGGTCGCTGCGGTCCGCCAGGGCGGGGCCACTGCTCCATACTGGAGCTGGAGCTATATGGCGTGCGTCGCGGTCGCCCATTTTCATTCGACGGTGACCGGTGGTGTGGAGTGCACGAAAAAGCTGGACACTGTGTTGTGACTGTGACTGTGAGGGTAACTGCGATTGCGATTGCGATTGCGATTGCGATTGAAAAATGGATACCGGCAGGGTCGTGAGGCTCAGCGTGTGTTTGTTGCTGACTATGCAAAGTGGCTTCGTGCAGGTCCGAGACTGAGACTGAGACTGGCAAAGCAAAACGGACCCTGGGACGGAGCCGAGGATGCGACCTCTAAGCATTGTGTAGCCGGAGAAATAACACAATGAGGGTGAAAAAAGAAGAAGGGGGGGGGAGGGGAAACGACACAAGAAACGAGCGGCTATTGGCCCTTGGCCACTAATGCTACCTGTTCTGCCGATTGATCAGGCGCTGCAGATGTGCTGAGAAAAAAAAAAGACTGCAGGAGAAAAAGCGGCACTTGTGCCTGGCTAATATCCTCAGGCATCAAATCGAGCCAGCAAATCAACGCCTGTATGTATGTGTAACTTGTCACTTTGTGGGACTGTCAGATGAGAGCTCGCACGGTGTGGGGAAGATCCGTATTTGTTAGGGGGGAGGGGCAGCTGACGCCAGCTGGTTTCTGTCTTGCGACATGCAGAGGAAGGAGAACTGGACAGAGGAAAGAGAGCTGGTCAGAAATTGCAACTGCAACTGCACAAACATTGACTTTCCAATTGCGTGTTGACAGATAAAGAAAAGTTGACCTCACAGCCAGTCACAATGCCACCATAGAGCCATTACATTGCTAAAAACTTGCACTAGGGTTCGGTTCTTTGTTTTCCGTTATTCGCCTTAACCCTACCCGTGGCCTTATCGATAAACACATGCCCCACCTTGCATGCTAATAAAGAAAAAAAAAAAGTCAACCCGACGCCGTGCTGCTACATACAAATCCTTGGCCAACGTGCATGACCTCCAGCCAGCTATAACCAAGCCACTTCGCATCCATCCCCACCCACTGCTTTCCACCCATCGCAGCATGTGAACAGCGCCCGTTGATTTGCTGGCGTCTGCGATATGCTCTTAGGTTTTATACGCAGACTCATGGCTACAGAGGTCAAGAAAGTCCCCATCCCCGCCCGCGGGGTGGATTACCGCGGCAAGCTGGTGCTTGCGCCCATGGTTCGCTCCGGAGAGCTGCCGTCGCGGCTGATGGCACTTCATTACGGCGCTGATCTTGTATGGAGTGAGTTTTTCTTTTTCTTTTTCTTTTCCTTTTCTTCTTTTTTTTTTCTCCATCGTTTGTTTGCATGGCTTTGATGGCACATAGAGCACACAAGCCGATATACCCTCCCGCTCTGCTAACACTCCTCGTCCCTCTCCCCAAATGCAGGCCCCGAAACCGTCGACCGCGCCATGATCGGCACCACCCGCCTCGTCAACCAGCGAACCGGAACCATCGACTTCGTCCGTAAACCATCCAATGGCGCCAAAGACAAGCCCGCCAACACCGACGTCAAGGACAGCATCATCTTCCGCCTCCACCCCGAACTGGAGGGCAAGAAGCTCATTTTCCAAGTCGGCACTGCCGATCCCGAGCGTGCGGTTGAGGCTGCGCGTCTTGTGGCGCCCGACGTTGCTGGCATCGATGTCAACGCCGGATGCCCCAAGCCGTTCAGTACTTCGGGCGGCATGGGAGCTGCGCTGCTCAAGACGCCCGAAAAACTGGCTTCGATTCTCGAGGCCCTTGTCAAGAACATTACACCCGAGTTTGGCATTGGAATCAGCGTCAAGATTCGCCTGCTCGACGACCCCGAGCAAACAGAGGCCCTGGTACGCCGGCTCTGTGCCACTGGAATCACAGGCTTGACCATTCACTGCCGTACCACTCCCATGAGACCGCGCCAGCCGGCTATTCGCGGACAGCTGAGCATGATTCGTCGCGTGTGCCATGAGGCAGGCGTTGCCTGCCTCGTCAACGGCGACGTCATGAATCGTGACCAAATGGCCAAGCTTGTCGAAGAATTCGAGGTTGATGGCGCCATGATTGCGCGCGCTGCCGAGGAGAATCCCAGCTGCTTCCGCACCGAAGCCGACGGTGGCCTGGCTCACTGGAGCGAGATTTCACGAACGTATTTGCGCATGGCCCTGGAAGTCGACAACAAGTTCACCAACACCAAGTATCTGCTCGCTCAGATGGTGCCGGGAAAGGAACACGAAGTGTACTCTGGCCTCATCCGTTCCCGCAATTACACCCAGCTGGTTGACGCCTTTGGCTATCCCGAGCTGCGTGCCGATGCCGAGGACTTGGATGCCCATCTGGGCCTGAGCGAGCGCGAGACTGGCAAGATTGACCGGCATCGCATGGAGAAAATCAGCAAGATCAACCACCACAACCAAACTGCCGGTACGGCGGCAGCAGCAGCGGGCAAGCCTGCGGAAGTGCGGAAGGAGGAGAGGCAGAAAAAGAAGGGCGCCCTGAGCGAGCGCGGCGTGTCTTCTGCGGCTTCGGCTAGAGATAACAAGGCGTCGGCGTCGGCGTCGGTGTCGGCGTCGGCGGCAAGTGCAACTGCAAATGCAGCCACAACTGCAAATGCAGCGGCTGTCACCGGGTCTGCAGCAATGCCACTTTGAAGAAATAAGAAAAGAACGGGTTGGATGGGATTGATATCTATAGAGCTACAGGTCATAGTATATACAAGCAATGTCATGATAAAACTTTCCCACAAGCACACGCACATGTGCCGTGCCTCTATGGACCTGATGCACTCGTCAGACTATTGCTGCATGGTGGTTGGATATAAGAAAATAAAATGTCCGCAAGTAGTCTCTATGGAATAACAAACAAACGGTGGCTATAGTACAGTACACAGGAGGGGCTTTTCTTCTTTTGACTTGGGGAGACTCTTGTCCGTCCAACTCTCCAACTCCCCCTCTTCATTCCCAGTCAGGGCTCGCAAGGGAACGGAGAGAGTAGTTTATTTGCCCTGTTTCACCCAGTCCTCAACCGATTCTCTGACGCTGGTCACGGTATCGTCAACGTACTGCAGACCAACCTGCTTGTGCACCTTGGCAAACTGGATTCCACGCAGGACGCTCTCGCGCATCTTGATGTGGCCCTCGGCAACGCTGGGGAAGCGCTGCTCGTACTTCCACGCCAGGTCGCTGACATTGCGGGACGTCACGGGAAGGAAGGTCCATGACGCACCGACGCCCAGAGCCAGGGGCGTAAGGGCACGCAGCACGATGTTGCGGTTGCGGGCCACGATGCTGCCGGACATGGCAGCAACCAGCACATAGACTGCTCCGGGCAGAATCTTCTCGCCCGTCTCCTTGGCCGGAGCCAGCGATGCAATGGTACCGGTGAAGGACTGCTCGAGAGAAAAGGCCTTGGCCATGGTGTTGTTGACGGCGTCCTCGGCGCTGACCACGTAGCTGTGGAGCAGCATGCGGGCCTTGCCGATCTGCACGGCGAGTCTGTCGGTGGGCGTGGGGCCACGGGCGGGTCTGTTGGCGCGCGTAGTCTCAGAGGGGGAGGCAGAAGAGAAGAATGACTTGGTGGGCGCAGCGGGAGAGGCAGGCTTGGGGGCGGGAGCGGCAGCGGCAGCGGCGGTGGCTGAGGCGTCGTCGTAGATGGGCTTACGAGAAGACTGCGCGGAGAAACAGAGAAAAGGGTCAAGCGTTAGCTGGGAGCCGTGCCGTGGAGTGATGCAGGTGGGAGGCAGTCGCGATTCCGGGCATGGTACACACCACTAGTTCTTGCGAGGTCTCGGCGTAAGCCGTCTCGGGGCGCAGAGCAAAGCCGGCCAGCAGGGTGGAGGCTGCCAGCGGGGCCACAACGCTCTGTACAGACAGAAGAAGACGATTAGATTAGCATTGGACTGTAGTAGAGGGGGGAGAAAGGCAGAAAAAGCGAGCACGTCCGGCAGACAAGCGTCATGATGTCGGAACTGGAGGCGAAGCTTCCAGCACGGGTTTCTTTCTTACCTGCCTCAGAAAGACTCGGGCAGCCATGGTCGACAACTGTGCACGTGATAGCAGCGCAAAGGAAACTCGGGGGCGGGGCGAAGGGGGGGACAAGAAGTCTGAGGGGGATTCGATTTCCAAAGCTCCAAAGAGGGCCAGCGTAAAAAAGTCGAGACTGCCAAAACTCCGGTGGCCGTGAGAATACTTTTGGTGATGGGATGGACGTGAGATTCGGACTGGGGGGAGAACAGCCGGCTAAACCGCGGCTAAACATTGGTTTTGAGCCGTGCTTCTCTGTTTGCTGTGCTGCCCGTTCCGGGAAAGAGCAAAGTCAGAAAAAGTGGGGCGCTGAGGAATGACGGCAAACGGCGACAGAGGCTCTCTCCGTAGGTCAGATCGCCAGATCACCAGCCTCATCAGCCTCTCCAGATCACCAGCCTCATCAGCCTCGCCAGATCATCAGCCAATGATCATTTCCCCCGTCACATGCCGCCATCATGATTAAAGCTCGGCTTCCTTGTGCAGGCGCTGCTTCTCGTCACTGGGTCTGCTCACAATGCACGCGTAGGCAGTTGGCCGTCGCTGGGCCGGCCAGAGGCTCTCCGATGTCTGCGCCCATGCCCGCGTTTGTCCGCGCTGCGTCTACTGCTGCGTCTACTGCTGCGTCTCCTGCTGTGCTGCGCTCCTCGGGTCTGCAAAAGACCGCCCCGTCCTCGTCACCGGCGCCCCAGCAACGCCGGCCACTCGCCACGGCCTCTCTGGCATCCGCAAGCCCTATCGACGCCTCGGCATCCGGCGCCCATGACGACGCCCTGCTGCGGGAAGTCTTTGATACCAGCGCCTCGTCGCTGAGACTGTCTCTGGCCAGCTGGACGCGCAAGAGTGTTGGTCTCTTCAAAAACCGCTTCCTCACAAACCCCCAAGGCTTTTTGGCCTACGCCAAGATCAACATCAAACGCGCCCAGGCCATAGTCAACAAGATCCTGGCTCTCGATAGCGTCGAGGGCTACAAGGGCATTGTGCGCGATCTGGACCGGCTTAGCGACCTGCTGTGCCGAGTGCTGGATCTCTGCGACTTTGTCCGTGTCACACATCCAGATGTTAGCATCCAAGCCGCTGCTACAGATGCCTGGGCCATGGCATACCACTACATGAATCAGCTCAACACAACACGCGGCATCAACGAGCAGCTGACAGCAGCCATGAACATGCCCCACGTGACGGCTTCGTGGTCCGCAGAGGAAAAAATGGTGGCCGCCATTCTCAAGAGCGACTTTATGAAGTCCGGCATCCACCTGCCAAAGAAGCAACGACAGCGCTTTGTCGATATTTCACAAAAGATTAGCGAGTCGGGCAGTCGCTTCATCTCCGAAGCCCGCCCTGCTGTGTCGACACTGTCGTTGCCTTCGTCGCGCTTCATGGGTCTGCACCCCCGCATGGCTGCCGACTTGACCGTCAACGGACAGCTCCATCTTCCTTTAATGAGTGCCGAATCCGCCGCTGCTCTACGCAGCGTGCGTGACAGCGACGTCCGCAGGTCCATCTACATTGCCAGTCGCACTGCCTCAGCAGCCACCATCCACAACCTCGAAAACATGCTTCGCCAGCGTGCCGAGCTGGCGACTCTGGCGGGGTTTGAGAGCTATGCCCATCACGCTCTCAAAGACAGAATGATGGCGAGAACGCCGTCCGAGGTGATGAAGTTCCTGTCGGCGCTCCAGCAGCACAACGCCCCAACGATTGAGAAGGAAGTGGCTACTATTCTCGAGCGCAAGCGCCAGCTCTTCAACGACGAATCGGCCGAGCTCAATGCCTGGGACAAGGACTTTTGCATTGACAGCATCCGCTCCGATATGCACAGCAAGAACAAGCACGACGACCAGCTTTCGGCCTACTTTTCGGTGGGGACGGTGATGCAGGGCATGTCTCGTCTATTCACACGCCTTTACGGTATTCGTCTAGTGCCCACCGACTCTGAGCCGGGCGAGACATGGCACCCAGACGTGCGTCGCCTGGACGTCATGGACGACTCGGGCCGCCAGCTTGCCGTGCTTTACTGCGACCTCTTCTACCGCCCTGGAAAATCGCCCAATCCCGCACACTACACAGTACGCTGCTCTCGAGAGATTCTCCCGCAGGAAATCGCCGACGTTGCGCAGGACATGGGAAGCGCCGAGCGTGCTAGCATTGATGATGACCTGCCGACCTTTGACACAGCAGAGCAGGCGGCAAACGACGGCATGGCGTCGACGTCCCACAATGGCACTGTCCAGCAGCTGCCTACCATTGCGCTGATCTGCGACTTCCCCAAGAGCTCGTCGGGCCGCAACGAGCCCGCCTTTCTGTCGTTTTACCAGGTTGAGACGCTCTTCCACGAAATGGGCCACGCCATCCACTCTGTTCTGGCGCGGACGTCCTTCCAGAACGTAGCCGGTACCCGCTGTGCCACCGACTTTGCCGAGCTTCCGTCGACTCTAATGGAGCATTTTGCCGCGGATCCGACGGTGCTGGGCCTCTTTGCTCGGCACTGGCAAACGGATGCGCCGCTGCCGTACGAGATGGTGGTTGACAAGATCCGGCTCATGAAGCGTTTCGAGGGGCTCGACACGGAGCACCAGCTGATACTCGCCATGCTGGACCAGGCGTACCACTCGCCAGCGGCATCCGACCCTGGCTTCGAGTCGACGCGCATCTTCCACGAGCTGGAGAACAAGTACTCGGTCGGGCCGGCCGACCCGCCATCGACGTGCTGGCAGGGCTTCTTTGGTCATCTGTTTGGCTATGGCGCGACATACTACAGCTACCTGTTTGACCGGGTGCTGGCAGAGCGCGTGTGGCGAAAGGTGTTTGACGCTGGCGAGAACGGCGCTGCCATCAGCCGTGAGAATGGCGAGCGGCTCAAGGAGAACCTGCTGAAGTGGGGCGGAAGTCGCGATCCGTGGCACTGCGTGGCAGACACGCTGAGGGACGAGCGGCTGCGCGATGGAGGCGAAGAGGCCATGGCGATAGTTGGAGGCTGGGGCATCAAGGACGACCATGTCTCTAAGTAGAGCGAGACAAGTGGCGGCAGAACAGAAGTGGCGGACTAGTAATAATAGAGTGTACGATTAGGCGCGCGGACATGGACTGTCAACATACAACAACAACAAGCACAAGCACACGCACACATTTACAATCTCACGTTCATCACTACGGAACAACAAGGTACACTAGAAATGTCTATTTTTTTTTTCACTATCCACCAACGCCGTGAAGCCCTGAAAACCATGAGAACTAACAGCCCATGAATGCAGATGTCAACAAAGAGAAAAGCCATGACGCATAACGAAAAGAATATGAAGAACAAAAAAAAACAAAGACTCCCTGGGCGAACGAAGCGGGAAGAAGAGGAAAGGAAAGACATGAAGAAAAGAGAAGGAAAAAAAAGAATAATAAGAATAATAGAAACATCCCTCGGCCGCCCACAGAAGAAGCCCTCAGTGACCGCTTTTAATGCGGCGGGCGCAGCAGACCTGCCGACCCTCCGCTGCGCCCCTCCGCCTCGCACATGCCGCTCGCTTTGCTTTTATATGTTGGGAGCTCGCTCTGGTACGCACACGCACACAGAGACGCCTCGTTGCGTTCCATCCCCCAGAGAAGAGCCACGGAGAAGAAGACAAAAAGAAGATACTGCCAGAGCCCACAGTGGCCGGAGAGAGGCAGAGCCAGCCTGGCCCTGCGCCCGTCCCGCCCAGTATAGCCAACGATTCGCTTGGAGAGGTTTATCTCATCTTAAGCCCCCAGGTGCCCTCAGAACTCAAAGCCCACAGCCCCTAGATCGGGTAAATGTTCCTTGCCCACGAGTATAGCAGCCCACAGAACGCCTCATAGATAAAAGCCCATCAAAAGCCCACACGTTTAAGCCCACGGAAGATGCCCCAGGTAAAGACGGCGCCAGCCAGCACCAGCGTCGGTGCGACCCAGACATCCGCTTGCAAATAGCTTCCCCTCGTTTTTGCACCACCGCCCTCTCTCGCTTCGGGAACCCACAGCCGTCTCTCTCTCTCTCTCTGTGTCTCTCTCTCGCGCGCGCGCTGCCAGAGTGGCAAAACATCCACCGCATGGCGACGCGCTTAGTCGTCAAAGGTGATCTTGTTGGCGCCAGTGGCAGAGTGGCCAGTGTCGATGCGAGCACCGCCACGGCCACCGCCAAAGCCACCGCGACCACCACCGCGGCCACCGAAGCCGCCACGGCCACCACCACCACCGCGGCCGCCGCCGAAGCCACCACCGCGACCACCACCACGACCACCGCCGAAGCCACCGCGGCCACCGCCACGGCCGCCACCGAAGCCGCCGCCGCCCTCACGGGGAGGGCGCTGGCTGGCAAAGTCCAGGCGGACGGCACGGGCAGCGCGGCCGGGGCCGAGGAAGCCGCCGTTCTTTGTCTCGAAAGCCTTCTTGGCATCATCAACGGTGGTGAAGGAAACGTAGCCGAAGCCCTTCAGGTTACCAGACTCACTAGGATGGGGGTTAGCATGGGAGAAAAAAGGATAGAAAAAAAAGGACAAAAAGGCGTCAACTTACGGGTCGGTAGGCAGGCGGACGGAAGTAACCTCGCCGACCTCGGCGAAGAACTCGCGGACCTCGTCCTGGGAGACCTCGAAGGGCAGGTTACCGACGAACAGAGTGTCGGACTCGGGGCTAACAACATCGCCGTGGCGCTTGGCACGGTCCTGGGCACGGCCCTGGCTGTCGCCGCCGGCGGGCTTGGCAGAAGAGGCGTCGAGGAAGATGGGACGGCCGTCCAGCTCAGCGCCCTGCATAGCCTCGAGGGCAATGGCGGCGTTGGCGGGGGTGTCGAAGTCGACGTAGCCGAAGCCGCGGCTGCGGCCAGAGTCCTTGTGGGTGACGACGCGGGCGCCCTGCAGACCGGCAAAGTCCTTGAAGGCCTCGCGCAGAGAGTCGTCGTCCAGGTTCCAGCTCAGCTTGCCGGCGAACAGGGTGGCGCTGCCCTCAACCTCCTCGGTCTTGGCCTTCTTGGGGGCCTCGACCTCGGCGTCGTCCTCGGCCTTGCGCTTCTTGGACTCCTCCTTCTTGGGCTCCTCCATCTCGGTGTCCGAATCGTCGGAAGAATCAGAGTCGGAAGAATCGTCAGATTCGGCCTTTTGTGGATGAGAAGAAATGTTAGCATGTGTGGTGTGGGAGCGAGAGATGGGAAAGAAAGAGAAAAAAAAAACGTACCTTGGCCTCCTCCTTCTTGGGCTTCTCGTCCTCAGACTCGGAGTCGGAGTCGGAAGAGTCAGAGTCAGAGCCGGAAGACTCAGAGTCGGAAGACTCGGCCTTCTTCTCCTCCTTCTTGGCAGCAGGCTTCTCGTCCTCGGACTCGGAGTCAGAGTCGGAAGAGTCAGACTCGCTCTCGGAGTCGGAAGACTCCTCCTTCTTGGCGGCCTTGGTGGCCTTGCCCTTGGCCTTGGGAGCGGGCTTCTTCTCCTCCTCAGACTCAGACTCAGACTCGGACTCGGAAGACGCGGACTCGCTCTCAGACTCGGAAGACTCGGACGAAGAGGAAGACTCCTCCTTCTTGCTCTTCTTGCTCTTCTTAGACTTCTTCTCCTCGACAACCTTGGCGGCGACCTTGGACGACTTCTTGGAGGGCTTGGTGACAGCCTCGGCCTTGACGGCAGCAACAGGCTCAGCCTTCTTGGAGGCAGACTTGACAGCAGACTTGGACTTGCCCATGTTTGCGACTGTGTGAGGGGGGGGATAGAGAGAAAGGGGAAGAAAGGGAGAGACAAAGGAAGCGTGTTATATGCAACACACAGAACAACAATGGAAATGGAAAATCACGCAGCTTCTCACGATGGAGGGGGTATCAAGCAGCAGAATGGAAGATGGAGAGATGCAGAACGAAAGGTTTTCCGGGACGCCAGAACAAGAACAGAGAGCAGATGTGCTGCGTTTTAAACTGCGCCAGCTTTGCGACCAGGTTGGCCGGGTGAATTTTTTTTTCTGCCGCCTTGTCGGTGGGTCCTGGAGAACTTTTTAGCGGGTCCTGTCAGAAGGCGGTCAAGATAAGAAAGACTAGCGTGGGGTGAGCCAGGCTGCACAAAATAAAAAATACATTTTTTTTTCTTTCCGCCTATGATATCAGGCATACAAACAGAGCCCTGCCTTGCCCAGCCCAGCCCTGCCTTGTCTCTACCTCACTCCTGCCGAGGATCATCCATACAGCGCCCTGCTTATTGTCATTGCAGCGTGGAGCCAAGACCATCATCAAAGTCCAAGTCAGCTCAATTGTTTCACCGTCTGCTCATAACTGCCGCCGAGATAGTCTCCACCCCCCCGAACCACCCCACTACCCA
>JADILG010000532.1:5184-16196 GCA_017591655.1 Thielaviopsis populi
GAGGGACAGGAACAACGACAAGTGGAGAGGGGCAGAAGGAGAAGAGAGAAGGGGGGGGGGGGGGGGAGAAAAGGGGGAGAGGAGAGGGGGGGGGGGGGGGGGGGGGGAAAGACGGCGACGGGGCGTCCCGGATTTTCATGTAGAACAACAATCTCGGCATACTCAAAGCGATGGAGCACGAGCACGATTTAGACAGCCCAGCCCAAAAGAGAAAAAAAAGAAATAGAAACACATGAAGAAGCGGTTGTTGGCCTGGCCTGGGCCGCACACACACAGTACATCACAGTACAGCACAGCACAGCACAGCACACTGGCCGACATGAACACAAAAGAAACGCGGCAACACAAGAAGCAAACGAATGAAAATATGAATATGGACACAGCTTGGCCTGCCTCTCCTCAAGGGCCGCTCCCCCCCTACCCCCTACCCCCTCCTCCTCCTCCCTCTTCTCTCCCCTCTCTCTATCTGTCGTATCCGGCTGGAGCGGACTCTCATCTCTCGTCTCCGCCCTGTGCGCCCGTGATGATCTGTGCTGTGGACTGGACCCAGCGCAGACGTGTCGGGGATCTGAGGATATGAGGTGTAACTGTTTTGTTTGGCTGGTAATCGAAGTTGTTGTAGTGGTGGTTTGTGGTTTGTGGTGATGGCTGGATGTTGCGTCGTGGCGAGCACGAGAACAAACCAGCAAAAGAAAAAGAAAAAGAAAAAAAATGAAAATAGAGAAAATAGAGAAATCGAAGAAAATGAAAAATGAAAGTCCCTCGAAATAAACAAAGACGAAAAGAATCCAAGGACGGCCGCGTGTCCCGGGCCCAGCGGCGGGACTGGCTGGTGCTACGGACGGTCCGAGCAAAAAGCACAGCACCAACGGCGGCCGGGATGTTCGACGGGGCCAGCACGTGCGGGGGATGCGCATGTAAAGAGGGTACAGTGTTCCAGAGACCGAGACTCGGACGTGTCCTTTGAGGCTGTGACTGTGACAGGCCCAGCAACGGACACCGCTACCCCAAGTCCCAGCCTCCGGTCATCCGGCTACCCCCGCTCGGCCGGCTGCCTCTCTGCCGGGCATTCGGCACGTCTAGTTCTTCTTCTCGGGGAAAGGGTCGGGCAGGATGCCCTCCTTCTCTAATCTCCTCCGGGCCTCTTCAAGAGCCCAGGTATCGAGCCTAGAACACACAGCCAAGCAGCCAAGCAGGCAGCAGGCATTAGTCAGCACGCAGAATCGACTCACGCCAGCCCAGCCCAGACCAGACCAGACCAGACAGGCCGGCCCGGCCCAGCCCAGCCCGCAGGAACACAACTCACGAGGTATCCGGCTTGAACGCCATCGCAATGGCAAACACCACAAACGACGGCAGGAACACATAGTACACCGGGCCCTCCCAGCCCTCCTTCTCCGCCTTCTCGCCCGGCTTGACGCCCCACAGCCAGCCCGTCGGCGGGTCAAAGTCGTTGTCGTTGCCGCCGCCGGCGCGGGCAGCCGAGGCCGCGAAGCCGCGACGGGCTGCCGCCGCCACCGCGGCAGGGCGAGGGCCAGGGCCAGGGCCAAGGCCAGGGGCACAGCGGAGCGTCGCAGGGGCGATGGCCGGCGAGGCCGGCGAGACGAGCGAGACGGGCCGCAGGCAGCGCAGCGCAGCGCGGGAGCGGAGAAGGCTGAGCGACATTTCGACGACGGCGAGGCAGAGCGGGTATCGTATCGGAAGGGGGAAGCCGGGGAATCTCTGGATGGTAATTGTCGTGATGAGAAAAGAGAAAAAAGAAAAAGAAATTAAAAACAAAAGAATTAAAAAACAAAAAAAAAAGGAAATTCAGAGTCGAACTCGAATTTGGCCTCATCTATCTCGATCAAGAAAGGAAGGAGCTTCTCCGCCCGCCCTAGATTGGTGGATCGGCTGATCTGCGGCTAAATAAGTGCCTGGATGGCGGTAGCGTAGGGTTATGCACCCTTGCGGCGCAGCTGCTTATATAATCATCCCGCTCCGCCCCGGAGGAGGCTACTGGGACTGACGTTGATTATGCATTAGACTACACGGTGTGTCTATATATGTATTCTCTACAGGATTCCAACCTGGCCAGTGAAACGCTGTCTCGCGTCTCCATAAATCGCTCTGTAAAACGGCGTCCCCCTTCTCCCCAAGTACGCTCGCGCCCCGGCCCGCCCCGGCCCGCCCCGGCCGCTACATGTTCGCAAAGGCCCCGTTGGAAAACTCGTTGAGAATGTCTCGCGTGACCGGACAGCTCTTCATGCGCGCCTTGCCGTTCATGCCGACAATCGTCTTCGGCCCCGCGGCCGCCGTGGCCGCCGGCTGACAATTCTCCTTGCCGAAAAAGTCCAGCACCGACATGTTGCTGCCTGGCTCGCGCGCCGGCCGGCCGTCAGCCTGCAGGGCCCTGAGCAGGTCCTGGTTCTTCTGCTGCTTGAGCTGCTCCTTCTCCCTGAGCTGTAGCGTGGCGCGGCGCTGCGACGGCGACGCGCGGCGCGGCGAGAACATGGACGCGTCAAACTGCGACGGCGCGGCGGCAAAGGCGTGGTCGTGGAGAGCGCTGTCGGGCAGGTTGTACGTCCAGCCGCGCGCGTCCATGAGCCGCACAAGCTGGTGGATCATCTCGTCGGCGCCGGCGCCCGTCAGCGTGGCCTTGCTGCCGACCACAACCAGCTTCGTCTTGGAGCGCGTGATGGCCACGTTGATGCGGCGCCAGTCGCGCAGCAGGTCGCCAATGTTGTGCTGCTCGTTGCTGCGCACCAGCGACAGCACCACCACGTCCTTGTCGCGGCCCTGGAACCGGTCGGCCGTGTACATCTCGACGCCGTGCCGGTGGCCGAGGCCCTTGCCCAGCAGCGCCAGCTGCGACCGGTAGTGCGTCATGACGCCAATGTCGTCCTCGCTGACACCCACCGACAGCAGCGCCTCGACAATCTGCACCACCATGCGCACCTCGCCCTCGTTGACGATGCGGTTGCCGGATTTGGATTCGCGGCCGTCGGGCCCCAGGGCGTCGGTGTTGAGGAAGATGGCGCGGTTTTCCGGGTCGATGACGTGGCGCAGCCAGCAGCGGGCGTCGGCCATGCCGGGGCAGTTGTGCGCGTGGGTAGTTGTCGTCGTCGTTGTCGCTGCTTCTGTTGCTGTCGCCGCCGCGTAGTGGTGCTGTGCCAGCGCAGCCATGCCGCCGCCGTCGACGCGCAGCTTCAGCTTCAGCGTCTTGAGCGCCTCGGTGCCGCACTTGAGCCGGCCCTTGTATATCAGCTCGTTGCTGAGCGTCATAATATCCTCGCACATGCGGTACTGGTGCTCCAAGTTGACCACCGACTGCGGGTGGTGGTCGGACAGCAGCTTGAACATGCTGACGTCCAGGCCGCCCTGGCGCGCCTGCTCGTTCTGCACGACGGGCGGCAGCTGGTAGTGGTCGCCGACCAGCACAAAGACGCGGGCCATGCGAATGGGCCCGAGACACACGGGCAGCGTGATCTGCGACGCCTCGTCGACAATGCAGTAGTCAAAGATGCGCTCGGCAAACACGGGGTGGTTGATGCCGAGGCATGTCGTGGCCACAATGGGCGAGTGCAGCCACACGCGCTCAATGGCGCCAAAGTCGGGCTGCTTGTCGCACGCCAGACTGGCAAACTCGGCCACCTGCGCGTGCACCTTGGCCTTGCTGCCGATGCGCAGCACGGGGATGCCGTCGTCGCGCAGCTTCATCAGGATGTTGTCGACGGCCGAGTGCGTGTACGACGTCAGCAGCACCGTCTTCTTCTGCGCCACGAGCGCGCGGATAATGTGCGCAATGGTGGTGGTCTTGCCGGTGCCCGGCATGCCCAGCACGAGCGCATAGTCCTGCGCGCTCATGACCTTTTCAATGGCCGCGCGCTGGTCAATGTTGAGCGTGTGCATGTTGGCCACATGGTACTGCGTCGGCTCGGGCTTGAAGGCCGGCGGCTTCAGGTCGACAATGAGCTCGCGCATCTTGACCGCGCCGAACAGCATGTCGTCCATGATGGCCACGAGGTTGTGGCGCACGCGCGCCATGCCGTTGCCAAACTCGTCCTTGTCGAGGCGGTAGCGCACGGGCTGCTGGCCATTGTGTACAGGCTGGCTGTGCTGGTGCTGGCCGTGCTGGCCGTGCTGGCCGTGCTGGCCGTGCTGCACAGGCTGGCCATGCATGCGCACGCCCTCGGGAATCACCTCGTTGATGCCGGCAAACACCTGGTGGTGCACGGCGTCAAAGCCGGGCTGGCGACTGCGCTGGTTGTGCAGCCGGCGGTCGACCTTGAGCCGGATGGCGTCCTTGCGAATGTCCTCGACAAAGCCAATGGCCAGGGCAAAGTGGCCCTCCTCGTCCGAGACGACGACCGGGTCGTAGACATTAAAGGCCGACTCGGTGAACGAGGCGCCGGCCCGCGGCGTCTGCTTGACAAACGTGTAGCTGTACTTGGCAAACGACCGCTCCGACGACTCGTGCATGTCCTGGATGATGCAGTCGGCAAAGCCGCGGTTGACGGCCTCGCGCTCGGCACTCGTCATGGCCCAGATCTCGCGCTTGGCGTGCTCGCCGTGCTTCTCCTCGTACGTCAGCAGGTCGTCCCACTTGCGGAAAAAGGCCTGGTGCGTGTCCGTCAGGTTGCCCGTGATCTTGCTGAACTCGGCCGGGAAGTTGCTCGTCTCGGCCGTGCCGTCCTCGGCCAGCCGGTGGAAGATGGCACACTCCGTCTTGGCGAAGCAGTTGCGGCACGTGCTCTTGCTGGCCGTCATGGGCGGCAGGGCGCGCTGGCGCAGAGACTCGGACAGCTCGTTGCGCTTCATAATCATGTGCACCAGCTCGTTGCGCACGGCCGGGATGGCCTTGGTGTTGCCGGTCTCGGTGTAGTACAGGATCCCCGTGACAATGTCAATGTCGTAGCGGTCGCTGAGCAGCATGGTGTACATGGTGGTCTGGGCGCGGTGGCTGATGCTTTCGTTTTTGCCCGTCTTGACCTCGAACGGGACGGTGAGCGTGCGCGTGCCGTTCTTGTCGTCGATGGTGACCTGCACTGTAGCGTCGATGTTGCCCTTGAGGCCGTACATGGGCGACCAGACGTGTTCCTCAATGTCTAGCAGTTTTGAGATGCACATGTTGGCCGGGTTGCGGCCGTGCATGCCGTCGACTTTGGCCGAGGCCTGGGACTTGTGTTAGCTGGAGGGACGGTCTACTTCTAAATTGGTGGAAGGGGAGGGAGAGGAGAGAAGAGGAACCTGTGATCGCCCGGTCGCCGTCCCGGTTGTCCCGGCTCACCCGCTCCCCCGCTGCCCCACTGCCCATAGTCACAGTCGCGTACCTTGGGAACCGGCGAAATAAACCTGTCGGCCCAGCTGCGCATCGCCGCCATCTTGCCGCGCATCTCCTCCGTGGCCACGCGCGGATCGAGCTTGATGGCAAACAAGTCCTCCATGTGGGCCTCGACCGTCTCGTCAATGACGCGCTTGAAAAAGGGCGGCGAAAAGTCCATCTTGACCAGCGCCGCCTGGAAAATCTCATGCAGCATTGTGCCGTACACGAGCGGCTTGCTCGGCGCGCCCGTGGCCCGCACGCGGTCCTGCAGCACGGCCTTGCGCACGCAGCTGAAGGCATCGGCCAGCGTGGTGATGGACACAAGGTGGTCGGGCTCGATGATGAAGTAATGCTGGTCCATATCGACCACGCACACGCCATCGACAAACTCACCGGCCACGTACGCCCACGTGCCGGGCTCGAGGTCGGGCTCGGCCCAGAGGCCGCGGAGGAGGACAGTGAGAGACTGTTTCGAGTGCTCGGGCTGGAGAGTAACAGTCTAAACGCACGAGAGATAGAGAGAGAGAAGCTGGTCAGTGATGCGAGCAATATACGCAGGGGAGGAGGGAGGAGGGAGGGGGACTGAGCCGGAGCCGGAGCCGGAGCCGGAGCCGGAGTCGGAGTCGTGACGTCATCATACCTTTTCAGCCTGTAGATCATGCTCGGACTCTTCGACCTGCACCACTTTCATTCTGCGCACCACACGCGGCTTGGCTTTGGATGGCGTCTATTGGCAGCAAAACAACAACAAAAGAGATCCATCAACTCATTAACGTACTGTACATGTTAAGAAAGCGGGTGGGGGAGAGGGCGCGGCCGTGATCTTTTAGATGCCAAAAAAAAGAGTTACCAAGAAAAATAAAAAGAGGCCTACGAGCGGTGATGATACGGGTTGCTTCGCTGGTGGCTGCCGGCTGGCCCAGACCCGTTGCCGTTGCCGCCGCCGCCGCCGCCGCCTCCGTGGTAATAGTTGTTGTTGTTGGTACGTACAGTTGGAGTGTCAGTAGACAAGCCCGCAGCAGTCGCACCCGCTTGGGAAGCAGTTGCAAACTCTGCATCGAGATCAATGCCGGACAAGTCGTCCAGCCCGCCAAAGTCGTCATCGTCGTCGTCGTCGTCGTCGTCGGCATTCTGTGCGCCTAGATATTGCGGCTGTTGTTGTTGGTGTTGTTGGTGTTGTTGGTGTTGTTGGTGTTGTTGGTGTTGTCGTTGTTGTCCTGGCTGTAGCTGTGACACTGGCTGAGGCTGTGACACTGGCTGCGGCTGCGGCTGCGGCTGCGGTCGGCTGTCTGTTGCCAGACCAGGTTCCGGCGCCTGGGTGCTCTCATACAAAAAGTTAAGCTCAGCATCGTCAAAGTCATCAGCGCCGTATTCATCGCTGGCCTGGCTCGCCTCCTGGGCTTGCTGGGCTTGCTGGGCTTGCTGGGCCGCCGGCGCTGCTTGACTAACCGGAGCACCAGCCGTCGCCGCAGTCCCCGTGTCCTCTGTAAGGCTGAGCAGAGTTTCGTCGTCGAGATCGTCGTCAAACATGTCTGCGTCCAGATCATCAAACTCGTCCATCTGTGGCGCAGGCGCCGCCGCCGGCATAGACACAGCAGCCGTCAGCCGCGCTGGGGCCACCGCCGCCGGGGCCACCGCCGGGCAAGTCCTCAACAAGCCTGCAGCAGCGCTTTCGCTCATGCTACGACTGAGAGCGTCGCGGCTGTGCTTGAGCAGAGGATTCGCCGCGTCCACGACGCTCGCCGCGGCCGCCGCGCCCTTGAACAGCGCCGGCTTGCAGGCGTTGCTCAGAAAGACATCGACCAGCGAGTTTCCGTCTTTCCCGTCCCGGCTACCGTCCTTCTTCAGCAGACTTGCGCGCGCGTTCTTCTCAGCAACACGCCGTCGCTTGGGCCCGGTGGCCAGGGCAACCGAGCGCCGGAGACCGAGATCGGTCGCAGCAGGCCTGCCGCCACCGCCACCGCCACCGCCATCGCCATCGCCACTGCCGAGGCTGGGGCCCGGCAACTCGGACGACCCGCGCAAGCCTGCAAGGCTGGCCAGGTTTTTGTGCGGCTGCGGAGACGACGAGGCAAGCAGCTGTGCCATTGGCTCGGAGATGCTACATCCGTCAGCCGCAGCGTCTTCGGTGTGCAGCGCATATCGATCCCACAGCTCCAATGTCGGGTCGGCGCGGGCTTTTGAGGCGGCGGCAAGGCGGCGGAATGTCGACGACTCGCCGTCCCGCTTGCTAATGTACGGCGACTGTGTCGGGGAGGAGCTCGCGGCTCGCTTCCGGTTGCGCATGGGCGTGTCCTTGGAGACACTGCGCTCTATAGCAGCGAGATCCGTATCCCACGACAGGCGGTCGTTGGGTGAAGGCTCCTCTTCAATGTTGACCAGATGACGGCGCTGGCTGTTCCATTTGACCGGCGTTTCGTGGGCGTGGTTCTCGGGGAGTGTCGGCTCGGTTGAGTCAGCATCGGCATCGGCATCGGCATCGGCATCGGCGTCGGTCCCAGCGTCAGCCTTGCTGCCTCCGGCGTGCGAGTCGGCGGCGTTGGCGGAGGCGCCCTTGTGCGGCTTGAACTTGAGCTGGTCCAGTTTGCTACGCGTGACGTCGGAGATGGTGACCGAGGGCTGGGCGCCATGTTGTGGGTTCGGTGTGTTTCGGGGGCGTTGCCAGGTGCCTTGGGCCTGGAGCGGACGGAGCAGGTTAGTAAGCCGGACGGCTGCCTGGCGGGAGGGCTAGACCGGGAAGAGGGACAAAAGCTCACACGCAGAGACAGACTATCGGATGCCGATCGGCGCATATGAGACGGCATCGTAGCGTCGCTCGCTGCAGGAAGAGAACAGCCGGGCTTGTATACACCGGGACAGCATGAACAACAGGACGGGACGAGGCGGCGGATCACGGGACTTGTGGGTGCATATATAAAGGGATTGATTAGGAGGGGGGAGAAGAAGGGATAGTCGAGGGTTTTAGGGTCTGGCTTGGATGGAATTGCGCGGGTTGGCGATGGCTTTGATGATGATGTAGACGGAGGGGAGAAAAAAAAAGATTTAAATTAAAAATCAATTAAAAATCAATTAAAAATAAAAATATTAAAAATATTAAAAATATTAAAAATATTAAAAATATTAAAAATGATGAAATAAAAATAAAAATAAAATAATGGGCCTAAAATTCTGGTGGTGATGTTTCTGCAGTTACTGCAATTGCTACAAACAAAAACATTCGTCGCTGCCCCCAAAAAAAAACCACTTTGCACGCCCTTCCTTCCCTATACGTGACCTTGTCTCCTTCTAACGCGTATCGGCCGTCATGGCGCCTGTGCCGAGTTAGAGCTGTACATTGCCATTGCCACATGCCACATGCCACATGCCACATGCCACTTGCCGCATCCGGCTTCAGCCACACTGCCGTGGCGTCATGACGTTAGTGCTGTGGCTGTGGCGCCAGATAGTTACTCCACATTTTCAAACAAGCTCGCTCGCTCTGTGGAGGCCGGCACCAGTGCAACGTCATCCCGTCTTGCATCCTGCTTCGAACGCCGGCCGCCGAATCTACATTCTATATCGTCCCACTGCTTGATATGCCGTGTGCCGAACGACCTGTACACGCCTTCTTGATTCTCCCACCGACAACCCCATCCCGCTGACCACACACTTCCAAACACCCCTCCCCACCCAACCTATGCCCGACTTCACGCACTGGGCCGACCTCCCGGCGGCCCCCGAAGACTCCGCCATCACGCCCGACCGCATCCGCCAGGTCCTGGGCGATGCCGCATCGCCGCCGCTGCTCGCGCGGCTACTCGGCTTCAACACCGAGCGCAAGCTCAACGCCGTGCGCTACTCAGTGCAGCGCTCGCAGGACGCGCTCATCGACCGCACGCTGACTGACAGCGAGCTGGCAGCGCTGGCGCAGTACGCCGCAGCTGAGGGCGACGCGCAGATCAACGACCACACCATCGTGGTGGGCGCGGCCGTCGCGCTGGCCGTGTGGGGCCGCAAGACCATGCGCTTCCCGCTGTGGCGCGCGCCCGACATGGCCATGTTCCGCACCTTCCCCAGCGCCAGCCAGCCGTGGCTGCGCGGCCGCAGTGCGCGCCGCGCCTGGCACGTGGCGCGCTTCGCCACGTACTACATTGGCAGCAGCGTGACGCTCGGCTCCTTCCTCGGCTTCCTATCGACGCGCGCCGCCCTGACCAACAAAGCCATCGACCCGCGGCTGCGCGAATACCTGCGCGAGAGCATCCTCGACCCGCAGAACCAGGAGATCCTGCTGATGCTGCAGAAGGAGCGCAAGGTCGAGCCCATCAAGTTCCCGCGCCAGGACGACCCGTGGGTCATCCGCGCGCGCGAAATCCGCCGCAACCGCTTCTACGAGGAGGCCGAGAAGAACATGACGCCGGCCCAGCGCGAGGCCACCGAGAAGCGCCGCCACCGCGCCGAAAAGGCCGAGGGCGAGTGGCGCCAGCGCATTGTCGACGCCGAGGCCCAGCGCAGCTCGCCCGTCAACTCGCCCGAGTCGGTCTGGGCCCAGCGCCGCAGCAGCGCTGGCACTGCGTCGGTGGCAGCGGCAGCAGCCGGCTACGCTGCGTCCACAGACACCGCCGCCACCGCCACCACTGCCGCCACTGCCACTGCCACTGCCACTGCCACTGCCGCGATTGACAACAACGATGACCCGTTTGCTTTCGACGACGACAACGACAACGACGACGACCAGGACATGTCGCCGGTGCCCGCGCACATCCGCCGTCAGGAACAAAAGGAGCGCCAGCAGCGCCAGCAGCAGCGCCAGCAGCAGGGCTGGGAGCAGGGCGAGCGTGAGCGTGAGCGCGAGGGCGAGGGCCAGGTGTCGGCGTGGGACAGGCTGCGCGAGCGAGCAGCGCACGGGTCTGGGCCTGCAAGCGCCGGGGCATGGAGAGCCGCCAGGCCGGCAGATGGCAGCCATGCACAGTCACAGCAGGAGTTTGACGCGCTGCTAGAGGCAGAGCGGCAGAGCGGCCAGGAGACGGGCGGCAAGTGGCGGTAGAGGAAGTGTGTAGGCAGCGAGTAGCGGTAGAGGAAGGCATAGAGACATCACACGCAGGCACACGTGAAAACAGAGAGATAGAGTCGGGATATCATCAATACGTACAATATATATTCAGCAGATACAACGAAAATGAATATGCCCTCACACGGAACGCCAGCCGGCTCGCAACACCGCAGAAAAAGAAGAGTAGCCACAACACCACATATGAACAATGGAAGAGGAAGAGAAACAGGGAAAGAAAAGGAAGAGTAGAGGAAGAGGAGAGGAAGAGAAGAGGAACAGAAGAGGAAAACAGACAACAACAACAACAACAACAACAACAACAAACACCTGTAACCAAAAGAAATACACCAGCACCAATAAACAACCACTATAAACAACCTTCAACCCCCCTCCCCCCCAAACAAAAGGCAACGACAGCCGCGACAGGCCTAGAAGCCCGGTACGTCCAGGCCAATGCCCTTGGCCTTGGCTAGCTTGACCACGTGCATGCCAGCGACCAGGTCCATGGTGCCCATGCCGACGCTCTTGTAGATGACGTTGCCCTTGTACAACCAGCGGGTCATAGAGTCGTCCTTGGCCGACTTGGCGGCGGAGCGCGAGCGGCTGCGGCTGCGGCGGCGGAACAGGCCGCTGATGGAGGGAGCCGAGGACGAGGAGGGGGAGGGGGAGGGGGAGGGG
>JADILG010000533.1:0-2500 GCA_017591655.1 Thielaviopsis populi
AAAAAAAAACAAAAAAAAAAAAAAAAAAAAAAAAACAAAAAAAAAAAAAAAAAAAAAAAAAAAAAAAGGGCTGGGAACAAAAACATGTGTATCACGTCAAAGTCTAATCAATTCCCATCGCCACCAAAGGGCCGTTTACATGTTGGAGTAGCAAAAAAGAAGCCAATGTGAAATAGGGTTACTAAAAACCAGTCTAACCCTATCCAACACATGTGCCCGAATCTAGGACTCGGAACTTGGTCCTTGGTGTTGGTGCGCGAGTGCGCGTGTGTGTGTGAGTGTATCTGTGCTTTTATTTTATTTTTATTTTTCCCATGATGAAAGGGGGAAGAAGAAGAAAAAGAAAGAGGAACAAGTCACACGGGCACGACGTCCTAGCCAGACAAGAGGCAAAAAACAAAACAAAGAAAACAAGAAAAAAAAAAGGAATAGTTAGACGTTGGCCTTTGTCTGAGTTGTCAGTGCAGAACGTCACGAGTTGGACTTTTTTTTTGTTAATCTTTGTTTTAAGTTTTCTTCTTCCTATTTTATATTGTTTAATTTCAGCGCTTAAAGGCTGTGGTTTCTGGCTGCAAACAGAACGTCACTTGATGTCATGTGAAGAGTGAAAAAAAAACCCCTTCTGGCGTCCAATATAATACGCAAATATGTACACATGCAAACACACACTCTCTCAATAACCCTCAAGCAAGCCGCTTCCACAGCCAACGGCGCAATGTTGCATTATTGAAGCCAACACACCAGACACCAGACACCACACAAACGATGAAAACAGAAAGGAAGGGGAAGGGGAAGGGGAAGGGGAGGGGCAGTGGAAGCTCTGTCTGCGCAGCAACAACACAACACAACACAACACAACACAAGCCATGTTATGTTCTTTCGATGTCTGCGCCTTGAAGCTACATACGTATTGATGCATTCATCCATACAACATGCATGTACACACATGTACATACATAACATACAAAGATAAAAGCCATACAAACATCATGTCCAACCAAACAGACTCGTCCATGACCGCCTTTTTCATGCAACGTTTTCTTTCTATTAAAAGATTCCTGGATCGTATGTACGTACATATGTCTGTACGCACATACAAGCATACAAGCATACATACATACATACATACATACCCTAGTACACAGATGTATGTACACACGCAGAAATCCTTTTTTTTTCTTTTTTGCATAAGCCTATCCATGTGTCTATGCGCAAGAAAAAAAAATACAACAATTGTCCCAGGCAGGGAGAGAGAGATAGAGAGATAAAAAAGAAACAAGATCGATCGACAGACCGATACACGGGGCATCTCACCAGGTGAAAATGAAAATGAGGGGGAGAAGGAGGAGGGGGAAGCACAGCAACCCCCCCCCCCCCCAACCAGTATATCACAAGGGGGGCGTGACATGAGTAGATGCAGACTTGTGTTTGTCTCTTGTCTCTTTTAATGCCAACCGGGTCATATAGCCGCTGCAATAGAGATATCACGAGGTGACCAGACGACTAGCACGGAGAAAGGGGATAGATAGAATATGCTTGCCATGGCAGCAGCGGGCACATGGATAGATAGGTTGATGTGAACAGTGAATCTTTACTCACCGTGGCTCGCGCCCCCAAAGTCCCAGTCCAGTCCAGCTAAGCCTGAGCCGGCGCATAGACCGAGTACACCTTTGTTGTCGTCATTTGACAAAGTAAAGAAGAAAGGATGAAAGGAAGAACAAAAAGAAAAATAGAAAAAGCTGGAATAAATAAATAAAAGCTCCCTAAAAAAAGAACCATGGCCAATAAAAAGCATCACGGTCCTGAAGCCCTCAACTTGGCCAACACAAAACAGGTGTCTTCTTGCATCATGTGACAAACAATAACGGGGCCCAGGGGGAACAGGGTAGGAACAGTCCCGAAAAAGAATGCAGCTGTGTTTTATCTCGCCATTCATCAGGTTTCTTGAGTTGTGACAGAAGCCAGATGTGTGAGCCAGCCCAGCCCAGCCCAGCCCAGTCCAGCTCAGGGCCGGCCTAGGGCCAGACATCAACACCAAAAACCACTGCCCTCACTCAGCCTAGACACAACAAAAAAAACCAAGCCTGGAGAAGAGAGGCGAGGAGAAGGAGCACAGGGAAGAGAAGAGAGGAGAAGAGAGGCGAAGAGAGGACAGAGAGACACACAGGTACCAACTTGTCATGAGTCGATGACCCTCTCTAAGCTTTTTTACACACAAAGCGCCAAAATACGTACACATACATGTACCTACATACAGCACGTATATCCGGGTGTAATACACGATGATTCCCAATCGGGAAGTGCCCTCTGGAAAAGGAAACCATTGCAAGCTTTTGCTTTACTCTACTTCCAACCATCAAATTTATCCCATTCAGGTAGTTTCATTCTCACAACTCCCGTGGCTGGCCTTGCTGTTGTGCATGTGTGGATATGGGTGTGAATGTGGGTGTGAATGTGGATACAGGTACAGCTGTAGGTGTAGACATAGGCATGGGTGTGG